>JAUKPQ010019359.1:0-53152 GCA_032273045.1 Chloridella minuta
AGCTTATTAAACTGCCCCAGCAGACGATATACCGATTAATAGGCTTAACTTGTATATAGGAGAATCCTCATGGGTTTCGCTTCGCACTTAGGTCCTTGGCTATTAGGTACCGTTAAAAACACTACTGGCACAACTGCTGGAACAATCCGTAACATGGGCGCAACTGTTGTTTCCCAATCTGTTGCGGTTCTTTACACAGACATTACTGCCGGAACATACGCATTCACAATCCCTGCTGGTTCACAGATTCTAGATGCTCAATTTAATACAACTGTTGCTTATGCAACTACTACGCCTACATACGCTTTGCTTGTAAATGGTACAGCTATTAACACAGCGGCTAACGGTAGCGTATTTACTAACACAGGTATTGTTAACTTGTTACTTGGTAATAACAACGCAGCTGGCGCAGTGCTTTGTTCTAACGTAGGTACAGGCGATGCAATAATTACATTTACTCAAGCTAACGTAACAGCTACTTCAGGTGCTGGTATATTGACAATGAGATATGTAGTTAAGCAATCAGACGGTACTGCTAATCCAAGTCAGGTTTAATTAATCTGGGGGTTCGCCCCCTTTTACTTTAGGAGATTAATTATGGGTATGCAAACCGATGTACAATCTACACACGTTGAAGCTACGGGTACTATGGTAAGTTATGGTACTAGAGTTAAAGGCTATCAATTTTTAGGTGCAGGAACGGCTGGAGATATTATCCTTCGTGATGGTGGTGCTACTGGCATTGTTCGGTTGCAGTTTAATATTTCTGCAACACCACTAAATCCTTTATCTTTTTTAATTCCCGGTGAAGGAATTTTGTTTAAAACAGATGTTCATGTAACTTTGCCAACTGGCGCAAAAATTACGGTGTTCTATGGCTAAGAAAAAAGGTCCGTCTCTAGCTATCGGTAGGGGTGAGAAGCTACCTGTATCACAGGGGGCGGGACTTACTGCCAAAGGCAGAGCTAAGTACAATGCGGCTACGGGGTCTAATCTAAAGGCTCCGCAACCACAAGGGGGCGCAAGAAAGAAGTCATTCTGCGCTAGGATGTCAGGGATGCCCGGACCAATGAAAGACGAGAACGGCAAACCTACTAGGAAGGCTGCAAGTCTAAAGAGATGGAAATGCTAAACGTGATGGAACTTTGGACGAGCGGACTGACTATATTGATAGCAGTAATTGGATATATAATGCACGAAAAGTTTGCAGAATTAGCCCGTATAGGCATTTTGCTAAACAAAACAAGAGAAGAGGTAGCCCGTGATAACGTCACTAAAGCAGAAGTTGAGCGGATTGTTGAACACATTGACGCAAGGTTTAACAAGCTTGAAAACAAAATTGACCAACTTATTTCGAGGTAAAGATGAAACTAAGTGATTACAGCCCCGCAATAGGTATAGCTACCGGAGAAGGTATGTTCGGTAAGTTAGCCAGCAAAGGCATATTAGGGCCTATTGCTGAAAAGTTTTCCGACGCAAATTCTGGCAAACAAGACGCAGAAAAAGAACGAGACGAGTACAAAAAGAAATTAGCTGAGATGCAAGCTGCACAAGCTCCACAAGCCCTACAAATGGCTCCACGCATGAAAGCAGGCGGTAAAGTATCTAGTGCTTCTAAGCGTGCTGACGGATGTTGCGTTAAAGGTAAAACCAAAGGTAAGATGGTGTAATGCCAAGTAGTAGCAAAAAGCAGCACAATTTAATGGCGGCAGTCGCACATAACCCTGCGTTTGCTAAGAAAGTGGGAATCCCTCAATCGGTAGGGAAAGATTTTTCAAACGCCGACAAAGGCAAAACTTTTAAAAAAGGTGGTGATACGATGGCAACAAAACGAGACCCTAAAATGATGGCTGCGTTAATGGCAGCCCGTAAAAAACCTGCTATGCCTGTAGGCGGACGTATGGCTGCGGATAACCAGATGATGCAAGCTGGAGCGCCACAACCCGGAACTCCGGGAATGCCTATGAAAAAAGGCGGGATGGCTAAAGATGACAAAGCTCAAGATAAAGCTATGATCAAAAAGGCTATGAAACAACACGACGCTCAAGAGCACAAAGGCGGTAAAGGTACTAAGTTAGCTCTGAAAAAGGGCGGAATGATGAAGAAAATGGCTGGCGGTGGCTTAGCTGCTGGGCACAAAGACGCTAATGGTGTAGCTAAAAAAGGCTTAACTAAAGGCAAAATGGTTAAAATGAACAATGGTGGAAGGGCTTGCTAAATGAAAAAGCCAATGCGAAAAACAAAACGTTTCAATGGTGCAGACGGTAGTACAGTTGAATCTGATACCCGTACTGTAAAAGGGCCAAAGCCTAGTGATTACGAAATTAATCCTGAAAGCGGAGAAAAATATCTTCCCGTTGACAAAGCTGCTCCGGCAGATACTAGTCTAATTTCAGAGCCACCGGGACCAAAAGCTAAAAAAGCCGCACCTAAAGCTGCTCCTGTTAAAACTGAATCTAAAGCTGAAGTTAAAGCTGAATCTAAACCTGAACCAGATAACTCAGCCTACGCTAAAAGAATGAAAGAGGCTAGTAATCAAGCCCCATTAAGCAGATTTACTAGTAATCTAGGAAGCCCGTACCCTGTAGATAAACCCAAAGAGGCACCTGCAGTTAAAACTGAATCTAAACCATCATACGCTGAAAAGATGGAAGCAGGTCGTAACCAGACTTCATTAGGTAAATCTATTCGTAGTTTTTTTAGCGGAAAACCATACGGTGCTGAGAAGTACGAAAAAGCAAGAGACAGTATGAAAGCTGAAGGTAGCTATAAAGCAGGGGGCAAAGTTAAATCTGCTTCTGCTCGTGCTGATGGCTGCGCTATTCGTGGAAAGACCCGTGCATGAGAGCCTCTCGTGGAATGGGCGCAATAAGCCCTTCTAAAATGCCCAAGGGTAAGAAAGAAGCCCGTAGGGATGATACGGACTTTACTCAATACGCCGAAGGTGGTAAGGTGGGGCTATATGCTAACATTCATGCAAAGCGTAAAAGAATTGCTGCAGGTTCTAAAGAGAAGATGCGGAAGGCAGGAGCCAAAGGCGCCCCCTCCGCAATGGATTTCATCAATTCAGCAAAAACGGCTAAAAAGAGGAAATAATGGCGTCTACGTCAGGAACTAGCGTATTTAATCTTGACCTAGTAGAAATGGTTGAGGAGGCTTATGAACGCTGCGGTTCACAGTCTCGCACTGGCTATGACTTAAAAACCGCTAGAAGGTCGCTTAACTTGATGTTAATTGAGTGGGCTAACCGTGGTATCAATCTGTGGACGGTTGAAGAAACGAGTATAATTCTAAATCCAAACCAAGGTATCTATGCAGTTCCAGTAGATACGGTAGACATCTTAGACCTAGAAACTCGTACAAACAATGCTGATACAACCAACCAAAGTGATATTAATCTCTCTCGTATATCTGAGCCTACTTACGCTACTATACCTAATAAATTAACAACAGGTAGACCGGTTCAGGTTTACTTTAACCGTCAATCTGGCAACAGCGATACAACCGAATACTTGTTAAAAACAGCTATTAGCGCAACAGACACAACTATTACGTTAAAGACTGCGGCAAACGCTAACATTGCTAACTTAGATTTGAGGTCAACTGGGTTTATTCAAATTGGCTCAGAAACAATTGCTTATACAAATATTGTTGGAAACCAACTGCAAAACTGCTGGAGGGGACAAAACAATACAACAGCAGCCACACACGCAATAGGAGACGCTATCACAGCGCAGTATTTGCCTTGCGTAAACCTCTGGCCCTGCCCAGCTGCTGGAACAACCTATACGCTTGTTTACTGGCGTATGCGTAGACTGCAAGATGCTGGGGGCGGTGTCAACATACAAGACGTACCGTTTAGATTTATTAACTGTATGGTGTCTGGGTTAGCTTACTTAATGAGTGTAAAGATTCAAGGCACAGACCCACAAAGGATTATGTTTTTAAAAGCTGATTACGAAGAGCAGTTTGGTTTAGCTTCACAAGAAGATAGGGAGACTGCACCGCTTCGGTTTGTTCCACGCAACTTGTTTTACTATAGATAATGCCTACTAATTTTGCTTCTGGTAAGCACAGTATTGCGGAATGCGATAGGTGTGGTCAAAGGTTTAAATTAAGTCAACTTAGAAAATTGACGATTAAGACCAGAATGGTTAGTATAAAAGTATGTGATGAGTGTTGGGAACCTGACCAACCTCAGTTACAATTAGGTATGTATCCGGTCAATGACCCACAAGCAGTACGGGAGCCAAGACCTGATATAAGTTATTATGCTTCTGGAACAAGCGGATTACAGACGCAAAATGGGAGTAATAACACTGTAGATGAAAGTGGTTATCCCGAAGGCGGTAGTAGAGTATTTGAATGGGGTTGGTATCCTGTTGGTGGTTCTAGTGGTTTTGATAGAGTTTTAACACCCAATGCGTTAGTCGCAACTGGGACTGTAAATAGTGTAACAATCTCGACAACTTAGGAGCATAAAATGGGATATAGAAGCGCAGCCGATGGCATAACTAAAACTGGAAAAACTAAAGGTAAAAACCTAGGTGATTCTGGACCAACTGTAAAAATTGAAAACGGACCTATGAAACATACTGTTGGCAAAACCAACAAGAATATGAAATCTATGGGACGTAATATGGCTAAAGTAGCCGCACAAAGGGGCAGATAATGGCTAAGTTCTCTAATAAAGTAATGGGTAAAGAAGTTGGTTCTGCTTCTGTTTATGCTGAGCCACATACAATGGCTGGTAAAAAAAGTTCTATTCAAGCAGATAGCAAGTACACTACTGGGGCTGAGCATATGACTAAAATGAATATGTCTACTGGTGGTATCAGTAAAGGTAATTACACACCAGAAAACTCTAATGGTGCTGTTAAAATGCGTGGTACAGGCGCAGCTACTAAAGGCACAATGTGCCGGGGGCCGATGGCATAATGAATTATGTGACGTTGTACCAAACAATCCAGAACTACGCTGAGAATACGGAATCGCTCTTTGTATCGAGCATCCCTACGTTTGTACAACAGGCTGAGGAGCGTATCTTTAACATGATACAGTTTCCTTCGTTACGCAAGAATGTGACGGGGACTCTAACTGCTAGTAATCAGTATTTATCTTTACCTGACGACTTTTTGTCTACTTATTCTTTAGCTGTAGTTACAACTAATGGGTATGAGTATTTACTTAACAAAGATGTCAACTTCATTAGACAGGCTTACCCTAAAGCAACTGATACAGGTACGCCACAGTATTACGCTTTATTTGGTCCACAGTACACAGCAAATACTGAGTTATCGGCTATTCTAGGACCAACTCCTGATTCTAATTATTCTGTAGAGTTACATTATTTCTTTTACCCAGCCTCTATTGTGCAGGGTATTATTACCTTACTTAACACCGCTTCCTTTACTGGCGGAACGCTATACACTAACGGAACTTATACAAACGTCCCCTTAACAGGTGGTTCGGGCGCAGGGGCTGTAGCTACAATTACTATTGCTGGCGGTATTGTTACAAGCGTAACTTTAACTAATGGTGGTAATTTTTATGTAGTGGGGGATAGTTTAAGTTTTAGCGCATCTAGTATTGGTACTGGCACCGGCTCTGGGTTTGCTATTTCGGTTACACAGGTTAACAACTCTACTGGCACTTCTTGGCTTGGTGATAACTTTGACCCTGTTCTTTTGTATGGTTCAATGCGTGAAGCAATGATATTTATGAAGGGTGAACAGGATATGGTCACTTATTATGAACAGAAGTTTACTGAAGCCGTAGCCTTAGCTAAACGCCTTGGTGATGGTCTGGAGCGGGGCGATAGTTACAGAGATGGTCAAACAAAACTCAATGTTAGCGGTCCTAATTCATGAGAACATGTAAAAAATGCCTTCAAGAAAAAGACTTAGATGCGTTTAAAAAACACTCTAACGGGTATAGACATGTTTGTAAGAAGTGCCAATATGTAATGGAAATGACAAATCCAGTAACTCATGCTAATAGAATTGCAAGGATGAAAAAATATAGGGCTTCTGATAAAGGTATACAAAACGAAAAAATGTATGATGTTTTACCTAAAACTAGAGAGCTTAGAAAAAAATCAGCTAAAAGGTATATGCAAACTATTAACGGACTTGTTGTAAAACGAGCAACAACTGCAAAACGTAGAGCAGCCAGAATGAACCGTACTCCTGCATGGCTAACTGATTTTGACAAATTAAAAATTAAATGTATCTATTCTGTAGCGGCTATGCTTACCCGTGAGAATAAAGAAGAGTGGACTGTAGACCATATAATCCCGTTACAGGGCAAGTTAGTGTCTGGACTTCATGTACCTAACAACTTACAAGTTATGCGTGGCTCTGAAAACTATGCAAAGGTTAATAAGTTTGAGGTTTCCGTATGACCATAGTTCAAGGACAAACTACAAGGTTCAAGACTGATGCACTCAGTGGATTGGTTAATTTTAATACTGGAACTTCTTATACTTACAAAATTGCTTTGTATACTGCAAACGCTGATTTAAATAACGCTACTGCCGTTTATACAACTACGGGCGAGGTTGTTGGTACAGGATATACAGCTGGCGGCAAGCCGTTAGTCATATCAACAACACCTACGGGGGACACCACAAACAATGTGGCGTATATATCGTTTGACCCAGTAACTTGGACAGGAGCATCCTTTACTTGTAGAGGTGCGTTGATTTACAATAGTACAACGAGTGCAACAGTAGCAGTTTTAAATTTTGGGTCAGATAAGATAACAACGGGTACGTTTACAGTTACTTTCCCAACACCATCATCAACAACGGCAGTAATAACAATCTCTTAGGAGTAAATATGCACAAAGAAATTCAAGGTTTTGGCGATAACGCTACAGCCACATTACAAGCAAACGCTGTTATTCCTGAAGGAATGGGCGTTGATGGTCAATATATTGTTGAGTGCCGTGATGCTGCTGGCAACTTAAAGTGGGAAGAAGAGTTTCCTAACTTAGTTGTAGCTGTAGGTAAACAGCTAATGCTCGATACTTTACTAAGAACATCTGGTACATACACAACAGTTGGACCGTTTTTAGGTCTAATTAATAACAGCACAACCTTTGCTGCCGCAGATACAATGACTTCTAAGACATGGACTGAGCTAACAACTTACACAGTTGGCGGTTCAGCAGTTCGTGGAACAGCAGTATTTGCTGCGTCAAGTTCATCTGGCTCAACTCCATCAAATGTTACAACATCTTCAGCAACTGCAATTACCTACACAATGACGGGTTCTGCAACAGTTTATGGGTGTTTTTTGGTTACAGGTACAGGCGCTGTTAGCACAATCTCAAGCACAGCTGGAACTCTGTATTCTGAAGGAAACTTTAGTACAGCCAAAACCGTGACTTCAGGTGATACTGTTACTGTTACATATAGCACAACTGCAACATCTTAAGGAGTCCTAAATGGCTCTGGCGCTGTATAACCGGGTTCAAGAAACCACGAATACTACTGGTACGGGGACAATAACCCTTGCCGGTGCTGTATCTGGGTTTCAATCTTTTGCCGTAATTGGCAACGGAAATACAACGTATTACTGCATTACTAGCGGTGCCGCTTGGGAAGTAGGTCTTGGTACATACACATCGTCTGGAACTACACTTGCCCGTACTTTAATATATTCAAACTCTTTAGGGACTACAGCACCAATTAGTTTGACAGGTACTTCTAACGTATTTGTTACATTACCAGCAGAACAGTATCCGGGAACTTCTTACGCAAGAACTGCATTTACAGCAACAGCCTCACAAACAACTTTTACTGTAGCTTATACAGTTGGGTATGTTCAAGTTTATGTAAACGGTGTTTTATTAAATGCGGCAGATTACACAGCTTCTACAGGTACAAGTATAGTTTTATCGGTAGCTTGTAACTCTGGGGATATTGTTGAGATTATTGCCTTCAATGCGACTAACTTAACTGGCACTTCAAGAACGGTTACTGACTTTACCGCTACTGCATCTCAGACTACATTTACTGTAACTTATACTCCAAACTTTTTAGATGTTTACAGGAACGGTTCTAAATTAGCTACGGCTGACTATACTGCTACTAATGGCACAACTGTTGTATTGGTAAACCCATGTACTTCTGGGGACACTGTACAAACTATAGCTTATAGCCCTTCGTTGATAAGCAGTGCTGCTGGCGGCTCAACTACACAGATTCAATACAACTCTGCTGGTGGATTAACAGGTTCGCCCGCTTTAACATTTGATGGAACATACGCACTAAGTAACTCAGGATTAGTCCCCGGACAGTTAATTTATCGTTTAAATACTGCTGTTGTAGGTTCAACAACAACATCCGCTCAATCATTTTTAGGTGTAGGTGTAACTGTTTCAACTTCTACTGTATACCAGTTTGAAGCTGTATTTGCAATTTCAAAATCCGCAACCGCAAGCGCACATAACATTCAAGTAGGGTTTGGTGGTACGGCTACATTAAATAATATTGGGTATATATGGTATGGACCCCAGTCTAGTATTACATCATTTAACGATACAACTAATGGTGCTTTATATGGCGGGTATATACAAACTGCAACTGCTACAACAGTAGCGGCTAGTTCCGCTGCGGCAGTGTATAAAATATTTTTTATTAAAGGTACAGTATCTATTAACGCAGGTGGTACATTAATTCCTCAATATACGACAAGTGTAGCTATTGGTCCGTACACCACAGCAATAGGAAGTTATTTTAAACTATCTCCAATGAGTGCATCAGGTGCAAATACAAGTATAGGAACATGGGCATAATATGACACAAGCAGCCAGTTTAGCATCCGTTGGGTCAAGTGCGTTATCGTGGGGTGGAGCCCCCGCAGCCGCTTGGGTAAATTTTAATGCTTCAACTGGGGCAACCTCAATCCGTGCTTCTCTTAATGTTAGTTCAGTTACTTATAATTCTACAGGACTTTATACTGTAAATTTTACTACGGCATTTTCTAATACAAATTATGCAACTGTAGCTAATGCTGGTACTGGTAGAACAGGAGCAACATCAGAGATTATTAGTGTTTATACTCCCACAAACAATTCTTATGGAAGCAAAACAACTTCAGCTTGTCAGTTTGGTGTTTATAACCCTGCAGCAGCAGATTTTAATCCGTTTGATGTATCTATTGTATTTTTTGGAACTTAAAGGATAAATATGGCAAATATAATTGTTTATACAAATACAAACAACAATGTTGCTTTGTGCATACCTACAGGAGAATTACCTATCGAAGAAGTTTTAGTAAAAGATTGTCCTCAAGGTGCAATTATTATTAATAAGTCTGCACTTCCACAAGGTGCAGATGCAGAATTTTTTGATGCTTGGGAGTTAAATGGTACAACAATTACAGTTAATTTAGAAAAAGCTAAAGCAATTAAATTGTCTCAATATAACGCAAACGCTTTGCAAGAAGCACAAAAAAGGCAATTAAATACATTAACAGGAATGACAAATAATATAGATGATGCGACATGGTTATCTAAATTAAATACTGATAGGCAAATTATAAATAACGCTACAACTACTGAACAACTAGTGGCTATATGACAATATCTCGTAACTTATCTATTTTAGCTGACGGAGTAAGCGCTGCTGGTGTGCTTGATGTTGCTAGTGGTGGTACTGGGTTAACTGCGTCTTCAGGCGCTAGTTCAGTTATGTTACGGGATGCTAATCAAAACGTATCAATTAATAGACTTAATCAATCCAATACAAGTACGGCAGCCGCTGCTGGGACAACGGTATTAACTGCGGCTTCTAGTTATTCTCAGACTTTAACCGGCACGGGCACTCAGACTTATAGGATGCCTGATGCAACTACCCTTTCTACGGGTGTAGCTTTTATATTTAATAACAACGCTACTGGCACATTAACATTACAAGATAGTGCTGCTGGCGCAATCGGTACAATCACGGCTGGTGGTGCGGTTGAATTAGTTTGT
This sequence comes from Chloridella minuta, assembly GCA_032273045.1. Taxonomy (NCBI): domain Eukaryota; class Xanthophyceae; order Mischococcales; family Pleurochloridaceae; genus Chloridella; species Chloridella minuta. The sequence continues at coordinate 9,985 of JAUKPQ010019359.1, forward strand.
GTATCTACAGCAACTGTTGCTGGAACATGGGATTATCACGGATTCTTACCTGAGAACGTCACTTGGGGCACAAACGCTTTAGCTATGGGTTCTACTGTCGTTACAGGTGGTACATGGAATGGCGGGACAATTGCTTCTGGCTATGGCGGTACAGGATTAACTACATTTACTGCAGCTAATAATGCTCTTTACTCTACCTCTGCTAGTGCTTTAGTTGCTGGTACTTTACCTGTTTTAGCGGGGGGTACTGGGGTTACAACTTCAACCGGTTCAGGTAATAATGTATTAAGTACTTCACCTACGCTTGTTACTCCTGTTCTTGGAACTCCTTCTTCTGGCACTTTAACTTCATGTACGGGTTTACCCTTAACCACAGGTGTTACTGGGACTTTAGCCGTAGCCAATGGCGGTACAGGTGTAACTGCATCTACTGGCACAGGCTCAGTAGTATTAAATTCTTCTCCTTCATTAACTACACCAACTATCGGTGGTGGCGGGGCTAACTTTAGTGGCTCTACGTCAGGCACAACCAACTTTAAAGCTGCCGCAGCTGCGGGTGCAACCACAATTACAATGCCAGCAACTACTGGCACAATGGCTTTAACTTCTGATATTCCTACTGTTAATAATGCGACATTAACAATGAACGTGTCTGGTACTGGGCTATCAGGTTCACAGACTTTTACAGCTAATCAATCTTCAGCTGCTACCTTTACAGTAACTTCTAATGCTACTAACGCAAACACAGCTTCAACTATTGTTGCTCGTGACGCATCAGGAAACTTTACTGCTGGAACAATTACAGCAACTTTAAGTGGTAACGCTTCTACAGCTACTTCCGCTACATCTGCTACAACAGCCACAAATATTGCTGGTGGCGCAGCTAATCAAATTCATTATCAAAGTGGTGCTGGTGCTACTACATTTGCCCCTGCTCCAACAGTATCAAGTACATATTTACAGTGGACAGGAACAGCTTTTGCGTGGGCTTCTACCACAGGTCCAACCGGACCTACAGGTCCTACAGGGCCAACAGGGTCGCCCGGACCAACCGGACCAACAGGGCCAACTGGACCGGCTTCAACAGTTCCCGGACCAACTGGGCCTACTGGGCCTACTGGACCAACTGGGCCATCAACTGCAATCAACGCAACTAATTCAACAACAAGCTCGACTATTTATGTTGTTGGTGTAGCATCAGCAGGTACTAATCAGACCCCAACAATATCTGCAACAAACATAGTTTCATTTAATCCAGCAACAGGAGCATTAAGTGCTGTTAGTACAGTTTCATCTTCAGACAGGACACTTAAGACTAATATAAGAAAAGTTGATGGGGCTTTAGATAAATTACTACAACTGCACGGATATTACTTTACATGGATACAGTCAGGGCAAGAAAGTACTGGTGCTATGGCTGATGAAGTAGAAAAAATATTTCCAATGTTAGTTGAAACAAATCCGGATACAGGTAAAAAATCGGTTAACTATAGCGGCTTGTGGGGCCCTATGCTTGAGGCTATAAAAGAATTAGCGGATAAAAAATAACATGGTACATCAGCCTCTTTGGTATCTTGGTCAGGTTTCACCAGAAGAGCTTAGTAAAGCCGAAGAAGAGTTTGCAGCTGTTGAGTCTAAAAAAGCCACAATGGGTAAAGATGGCGAAACCCTAGACCTTTCTACCAGAGATACAACCGTTAGCTTTATTGATATAAACCATTGGTTTGGTTTAAAGATGAATGATTTTGCTATTCAAGCCAATAAAGTTTGTAAATGGGGATTTCATTTAGAAAACCATGAAGCGGTGCAATATGCTGAATATGGCCCTGCTCAACACTACAACTGGCATGTAGATACGTTCTTTTTATCAGGTAAAGATGTTGATAGAAAAGTAACTGTAGTGTGTTTAATGAATGACCCATCTGCTTTTGAAGGCGGTCAGTTTCAAATTAGGTTTGGGCAAGAATACACAGCACCATTACAAAAAGGCACAATAATAGCTTTTCCATCATTTTTAGAACATAGGGTTATCCCTATAACATCTGGCGTAAGATACAGCGCAACTATGTGGGTTAATGGTCCGAGGTTTAGATAATGTTCGGTATATCATCTTTTGCTCAAACAACCTTTGCCGGTTTGGCTGGAGGAGCGCAGTATGCTTTTAGTGTTGCGGAAAATATTGGTATGGATGATTCCAGCGCCCAGCTATCCGCTTTTTTACTAAGTCAAACTGAAGATATTATTGTAGATGACGTAGATAATGATGCTGGACTTAACTATTTTGGTAGCGCTACAGAAACAATAGCATTTGCCGACTCAAGTACCGCTCCTGCTCAGTTTGTTCAATCTATTACAGAAGACTCAACATTAGATAATACTCAAGAAATATCTGCTCAGTTTAACCCTAGTATTACAGAAAACGTCACAATGACGGATTCTCAAGAAGTTTATACGGCTTTTTTACAAACAGACATCGAGCCATTTACAATGGCAGACTCAAGTACCCAGCAATCTGCATTAGTGCAAAGCATAACTGAGCCAATCACTGTAGATAACACCCAAGCAATAACAGCCCAGTTTGTTGCAAGTATTGCTGAAAACTTTACATTAGACTCTTTACAGAACCTAACAGCTCAATTTGCGCAAAGTATTTCCGAGGCTACTACTGTTGCCAGCGTACAAGTAGCTATACTTGAGTTTTATTTAAATATTACCGAGGCAACAACTGTAGCTAACGCCCAAACTATAACCGCTCAATTTGCACAATCCATAGCCGAAGCTGTTACTATGGCGGATTCTAGTGCCCAACAAGTTAATTTTTATGCTAGTATTATTGAGTCTTTTGTTCTTTTAGATAGCACTTTTGTTACTGGGTGGATTACAATAGATGATAGTCAAACAGTAACTTGGAGCCAGGTTAACAATACCCAAGCTAATAGCTGGACGGAAGTTAATAATGCCCAGTCTGATGGCTGGACGGAAATAAATAATTTTCAAGGATAAATTATGGCAACGTATTCAACCTCATTAAAATTAACCCTGATTGGGGACGGTGAGCAAACGGGTACTTGGGGCTCAACTACCAATACTAACTTAGGTACTTTACTTGAACAGGCTATTGTTGGGCAGACTACCATTACAATGGCTAATGCCGACTACACCTTATCAGACTTAAACGGTGTTACAGATGAAGCAAGAAACGCAGTAATTATAGTTACAGGCAATCAAAATGCTACATATAGCGTAATAGTTCCAGCAGTCCAAAAGCTTTACATGGTAACTAATAGTTTAAGTAGTTCAGCTATAGCTTATATTAAACCTTCAGGTGGGTCAGCTTTTACCATACCCAACGGGCGTACTTTATGTTTGTACTGTACTGGAACCGCATTTGTTGCCTTAGATTATGTGCAGTATGCTCAAAGCCTTGTATCTGGAGGGAGTATTTCAACAGGAGCCATTACTTGTACATCTTTAGCAAGTTCAGGAGCGGTATCTGGAACTACGGGAACATTTAGTGGCGCAGTATCTGGGACTACAGGAACATTTAGCGCAGGGGTATCAGGCACAACAGGAACATTTACTGGAGCAGTATCCGGCACAACAATAACTGCATCAACTCAATTCACCGGTCCGGGTACAGGACTTACTGGTACTGCAACGGGGTTATCTATTGGCGGCAACGCAGCAACCGCAACTACAGCTACTACAGTCTCAACTACCATAGCAAGTGGAGCAGTTGGCACAACACAAACTGCTGGGGATAACTCAACAAAGATAGCAACTACTGCATATGTAGCTACAGCTGTTAGCGCTCTTGGTACTTTTGGTACTATGTCTACTCAAAATGCTAATAATGTAGCTATTACTGGCGGAACAATAAACGGGGTTACAGGTACAAACGCTGGCATGACTGTAGGTACAGCCACGAACGCCACAAACGCCACGAACGCTACAAATGCCACGAACGCTACAAATGCCACGAACGCTACTAACGCTACTAACGCTACTAATCTTGTTACTACAAACTTTACTATAACCGAATCAGGTGGTAAATTATTGTTTAAATATGGCGCTACTACAATAGCGTCATTAGATTCAACCGGAGTATTTACAACACTCGTTTCAAACGTATCAGGTGGAACACCTTAGGAGATATTATGGCAATAACAGTCAGCGGTACAACAATTACATTTAATGATGCAACAACACAGACAACAGCATGGACAGGTAGTGCAGGTGGGGTTACATCTTTAAATGGACAGACAGGTGCAATTACAAATACAACATTAGGAAATATTGGTAGTGTAATAGTTGCGGCATATGGTTTAACTACTGGTGCAAATGTGGGTGCTGGAACTACTTTTTCAGGGGCAAACCTTTACTATGTATCAACTATTGCTAGTGGTACTGCCCAAAATGGTGGTTATACACAATACACTAATGCTGGAGAAAATACAACATTATATGGTAGTTTTTCAACATTACTGCGATTAAGACAAACTTCAGGTTATGTTGCTCCATTAGGAACAACAACATTAACAGGAACTTGGAGAGTAATGAGTGGATTGTTTAATAGCGCTGGTGTAAATAGTTGTTGCGGTTATCAATCGTACTCACCGCAGGCTCTTTTTGTTCGAGTATCTTAATAAGGAAAAAATATGTTTACTATAAATTATGTAAAAAATTTAATTTGGGAAAATGAAGAACATACTAGGTTTAGTTGTTTAGTTAAATATGACGAATTTAATGAGGAACATCCAACAGGTGTTGATGCTACAGATAATTATGCTCATATAAAAGAAATATGGACAAAAGGTACACTAGGCGAATATGGAACTATTGCAGAATATGTGCCACCACCAATACCTGAAACACCAGTTGTAGACCCATCAGAACAACCATCAACAACAGGTACACAAAATGCCTGAAGTATTAATATATCCTAATTCAACTCCTGATTTTAAGATGGTTCAAAAGCCTGATGGAACTACGGAAATGCAAGTAAGATATATTAATATTGCTCAAGGTTACACAGGAAAATGGATGCCAGTAAAAATAGAAAATGACAATACCCGCAAATCTCAAACATAGTTTTACTTATGCTTCAGCACAAGTTAATGTTTACCATGCCAATAAAGGTGAGGGTTTGCCAAGCCATGAGCATACATATACTCATGCAACAGTATGTCATAACGGCTCATGCCTAGTAACTTTAGAGGGTAGAAGTTACACAATAGATAAAAACTCTAAGCCATTAAATTTACCCCCAAATCAATGGCATGAAATTGAAGCATTAGAAGATGACACAGTATTTGTAAATATTTTTGCAGAGGGAAAAGGTTAAGTGGATACGGTAGACATACTAGCAAAGATATGGCCTCTGTTAGTGGGGTTTGTTACGCTGGTTATTGTGCTTGCTAAAATGGATAATAAAGTGTCCGTCCTTGAAGAAAAAGTTAAGACGCTGTTTGAGCTTTGGAATAAAAAATGATGCCAGACGGATTCCTTATTGAAAAACTAGCACCAGCGTTAGGTGGATTATTTGGTGGTCTTAGTTTAGCTATGTTTTGGACACCTGAAAAACTACAAGAAAAAGGCAAGGTTGCATCAGTATTCATAGCTGGTGGAATAAGTGCTATGGCAGGCTTTGCATTTACAGGAATAGTAGCTGAAAAGTTAAGTATTAGTTCTGATAAGCTAGATATGCTGATAGGATTAGCGTGGATTCTAGGTCTATGTAGTGTAGCTGTCATTAATTGGGTATCTAATTACATGGTTAAGCGTGAACACATGGATATAGGTGAAGTAGCAGAAGAAATTAAGCATAAAAGAGCAAAGAAATGACATTAATTCATTGGCTTATGTCTATTCTTATTATTGAACTGATTGCAGTCTTTGTTGTAGCTTTCCTAGCGTTTAGTGGATTCTTTACTGATATGCGAATGTTGTCAAAGATTGGTATATTTGTAATGACTATGGGTTTAATGGTGCAAGTTATGCGTTCACTACACTATTTTGAGTATGGTTCTTACCCTATAGATACTTTGTTTCCTCTTTGGATAACTAAAGATATAGGTGCATCTATTATCATATTTGACTTAGCTTTATTACACTTTAGAAAGGCTAGATAATGTTTGGAATAGACGATATTGTCTCTGTAGGAATGAAAGTATTAGATCGAGTAATCCCCGATCCAGAGCAAAAAGCTAAAGCACAATTAGACTTACAAGAACTTGCTCAAAAAGGTGAGTTAGCCCATATACAAGCAGATATTGATAGGTTTAAAGCAGAGGTAGAAGATAGAGACTCAGCTAGAAAAGCCCATGCTGAAGTTGCTACAAGTGCTAATTCAACACCATTAGACAAGGCTGTAGTACCTTTGTTAGCCCTTGGTGTAGTAGGACTAGCATTTATGTTAATAGCAGTTCTTATGTTTGTAGATACCCCTGATAATCAACAACAACTAGTTATCTTTGCACTAGGTTTTGTAACAAGTGCTGCTGGTCAAGTGTTATCATTTTATTTTGGATCGAGCCAAGGTAGTAAAGATAAAACTAAAGAAATGGAAGGAATGGTAAGAAATGCAACTAAGTGAACATTTTAGTTTTGAAGAACTTACGCATACAGATCATCGTGAATTTGACAATACTCCTAACGATGCTGAACTTGAAAATCTTAAGCGTCTTGCAACTTTTTTGGAGCAAGTTAAAACATTACTGGGAAACAAGCCCATTATGGTTAATAGTGCTTTCCGCTCTAAATTGGTTAATGATGCTGTTGGTTCTAAAGATACTAGTCAGCATCGGGTTGGTTGCGCTGCCGACATAAGAGTACCGGGCGTAACTCCGGATGAAGTTGTTAAAGCCGTAATTGCTTCAGACTTAGCGTATGACCAGATTATCCGTGAGTTTGACAGATGGACTCATATTAGTGTCCCTAATTCTATTCATAACTCACCCCGTAAACAAGCGTTGATTATTGACAAACAGGGAACTCGGTTGTATGCCACTGCAAAAACTCCAGTTTAAACCCGGAATTAATCGAGAGGGTACTAACTACTCCAATGAGGGTGGCTGGTATGACTGCGACAAAGTACGTTTTCGTTCAGGTAATCCTGAGAAAATAGGTGGCTGGTCACAACAAAACACCGCTCAATTTTTAGGTACAGCTCGTTCTATGTGGGGTTGGGTAGACTTAGCTGGTAATAACTACTTAGGCGTTGGCACTAACCTTAAATATTATATTCAGCTTGGTAGCTATTACGATGTAACTCCTATTGTTACAACAAGCACTTTAGTTAATAAATGCGCTACTGCTTTTTCTACACTTAACGGCACTATAACTGCTACTGCTACGTCTTTAGTAGTTACGTCTGGTACAAGTTTTCCATCAACAGGCGGTATCATACGGATTGATTCTGAAGACATTTCTTATACAGGCAAGTCTACTAATACCTTAACAGGGTTAGTTCGTGGAGTAAACGGCACAACTGCCGCAGCACATACAACAGGCGCAAATGTAGGCGCTTATACTGTAACCATAACCGACACAGCATATAACCCGTATATTGGTGATTACTTAACTATTACAGGCGGTTCAGCTTTTGGTGGTATTACGTTATCAGGTGAGTATGTTGTTACTGGGGTTCCTACAGCTTCTACCTACACAATAACTGCGTCTACATTTGCTACATCTCAAGTAAGTGCTACGGGTGGCACTATTGTTGTTGCCTATCAACTTCCTGTAGGTACAAACATAGCTACGTTTGGTACAGGTTGGGGTACGGGTGGATGGAGCCGAGGTTCGTGGGGTTCTGGCTATTCTTCAGTATTAAGCGCTCAATTACGTCTTTGGTCTAATGACAACTACGGACAAAACCTATTTATTGCCCCTCGTACTGGCGCTGTATATTATTGGTTAGCTGCTAGTGGTACAGGTACAAGAGCACAACCGTTAGATACTTTAGCTACTGCGGCTGGAGAAGATGGTGCTTATGTTCCTAATAATACGTTGCAAGTATTAACTGCGCCTATTCAACAGTTTGTTATTTGTATGGGGGCAAACCCTTACCAATCAGGAGCGCCAAACACAACATTTAACCCATTACTTGTACGTTGGTCAGACCAAGCAAATGAGTACCAATGGGTTCCAGAAGTAACTAACCAATCAGGTGAGTTTGCTTTAACTAACGGCTCAGAGATTATTGGCGCACGAACAACTCGTCAAGAAATTCTTATTTGGACAGATACTGCCTTATATTCAATGCAATACTTAGGCGCACCTTATGTTTGGGGTTTCCAGATTTTAATGGATAACTTATCTATTATGTCGCCTAATGCCATGATTACAGTCAATAACGTAACGTACTGGATGGGGCGTGATAAGTTCTATATGTATACTGGTCGAGTAGAAACGCTGCCTTGCACTATCCGACAATATATTTTCCAAGATATTAACTTAGACCAAAACTTTCAAATATTTGCTGGCTCTAATGAGGGGTACAACGAAGTTTGGTGGTTCTATGTGAGTAATGATACCGAGGGTAGTACGGCTATAGATAAGTACGTTATTTTTAATTACTTGGACCAAGTTTGGTACTATGGCACTATGGCTAGGACTGCTTGGTTAGATTCTAGTTTACAACCTTACCCAATTGCTACCGACTATAACAATAGAGTTCTTTACCATGAAAGTGGCGTAAATGACAATTCAACTTCCGCTACATTACCTATAGATGCCTATATACAATCTTCTGACTTTGATATTGGAGACGGGCACAACTTTGGTTTTGTATGGCGGATTTTGCCTGACGTTAATTTTAACGGTTCTAATGTTAACTCTCCGTCTGTAACAATGACTGTAAAACCTAGAGTTAACTCAGGTACGGCTTATGGTGCAGCTGACAATCCTGTGGTGCAGAGTTCTAACGTCTATAGCAATACACAGAACTTCTATAACATTCAAGAGTTTACTGGACAGGTTTACACAAGGATTCGTGGTAGACAGATGGCGTTTAAGATTGAGTCAAACACCGTTGGTGTAGCTTGGCAACTAGGCGCACCTCGTATTGATATTAGACCTGATGGCAGAAGGTAATGGTTACACCTAACAAAATCCTGCCGTTACGCCCACCAAAAGCACCCAATTTGCCTATTGGCCCAGTCAACTATGCTCAAGACTATATAAATCAGTTACTCAACGTGTTGCGGCTTTACTTTAACCAGCTTGATAATATGGGGTTGCTACTGGCTGGACAGGGCGGTGCGTTTTTAAGTTTTCCTTATGGGTCTTTTTATCAAAATGGAACAACTGAGCTAACAGCTAACATTACCAACGTATCTACAACACCTATTCAAGTTGTTTCAACCGCAGATTTTACTAATATTGGGTTTATTTTAATTGAAGACGAGGTTATTCAATACACAGGCAAAACGAATACAACCTTTACAGGTATTACTCGTGGGGTTAAAGGCACTACCAACGTAGCCCATACAGCGGGGGTAGCAGTGACAGAGGCGGCAGCGGTAACGGCTGGTTCTTCAGCATCTATGGTTATTGATACAGTTATTTCGTCAGCTGGAATAACTTGCACCGTGCCAGATTCTAAGATTTACCTTACCAATCCCGGGTTTTACAACATTCAATTTAGTACTCAGCTTTTAAATTTTACAACCACAGAAGATAACATCACGATTTGGCTTAGAAAAAACGGGTTGGATGTGCCATATAGCGCTGGTATACAACAGGTTAACGCTAAACACGGAAGCACTCCGGGTAGTTCTATTATTGGGTGGAACTACGTAGAACAGTTTGCGGCTGGAGATTACTTTGAGATTTATTGGACATCAGATACAGGCAATACAGTTTTGGCGACTTTCCCCGCAGGAACAAGCCCAGTCCACCCCGTTTCTCCGTCATTAATCTTAACTGTAACATTTGTATCGGCATTAAATTGATGATAACATTAGACATGAACCTAACAGTTGACAATTCGGTGGACAAAGTTGCCTTTAGGCAAAAGGTGTTAACTGTTGAAGAAGGTATGAAACAACGAGTTTCTGATAAAATAAGCGTACAGGCTGACTGTCCTTTAAAGCATTACTTCACCCCAAAAGATGACAAATACGGTTGTCATGTCTATGCTAGAGAAATACTTTTACCCAAAGGTTCCGTAGTTATAGGTAAAATACATAGACATCAACACCTTAACATTATATCTAAGGGTAAAGTTACGGTGTTCACTGAATTTGGTAAAAAAGAATTAACAGCCCCCTGCACGTTTGTATCAGAAGTTGGGCTTAAAAGAGCAGTATATTCGCAGGAAGATACTATTTGGACCACTATACATTTGACAGAACATATGGGTGAAGATAACTTAAACAAAATAGAAGACGAAGTAATTGCGCCAACTTATAGTGATTTAAATTTACTGTCCTCATTAAAAGAATTAGAGGCGTTAGAAAATACAGGAGAAACATTATGACTTGGGTTGCCGCTGGAATCACCGTAGCTGAAGCCGCCGCCGCTGCCGAAGCCATTGCTATTGCCGAAGCTGCCGCTGCTGCCGCTGCCGCTGCCGAAACTGCCGCTGCTACCGCCGCCGCCGCTGAAACTGCTAGTGCTGGTATTACCGCTGCCGAAGCCGCTTCCGCCCTTCCTGAAATTATTGCTCCAGTAACAGAAATGGGTGCGCAAGGAATAATGCAAGCTGCACCAGAAGCAGCTAATATTGCCGCTGAAGGCTCTAATGCCGCTGCACAACAAGTACAAGAACAAGCAGTTAAGCAAGGTCTAGAGCAAGCAGTTAACCCAGACCAAGCTATGTTTGAAGAAATGCAAAGACAGATGGCGCAAGAATCTGCCAATCCTACTAATTTTGGTCCGGGTACACAGTACGCAAGTGCAAATGGTCCTACCCCTGTTCTTTCAAACTCTGGCGCTACTTCAGTTGACCCATTTGGCGGGTTTCCTAGTTCTGGACCTGATCTTAATGCGTCAATGAATTCTTTTAATGAGATTTCTCAAATTCCTAATGTACCTGCTAATACTACTCCTAGTTATAATGCTAGTTTGTTAGAAGAAGCTTCTTCTGTAGTCCCGCCTAATACAGTAGCAACTCCTCCCCCTGCTAATCCATTTATGCAAGCTTATGAGTATGTAGATAAAATGCATCCTCTATCAAAAGGTTTAGGGGCATACGGATTACTTTCTGCTACTGGGGCTTTACAGCAAAAAGGGGCTTCGCCTCCCGGACAAAGAACATTTAATAACCCATACCATTTTTCAAAAGATTTCCAAGGTACACATCCTAATCCTAATGATTACCAATATGCGCCTAAATACCCATCATATGCAATGGGTGGTATTGCAGGGATGATAGACCAATTAACTGGTAAGTCTCAAAAAACTAGTAATGCAGCTAATCTTTCACCTAATTTTAAACGTGGTGAAGTTGACCCTAACGACTATCAATACACGCCTAGATATGCAATGGGCGGTATTACCGATATACCTCCGCAAACAAACTTTGCTAATCCCGCAGCTTCTGACATGGGAACTTCACAGTATTCTATGGCTACAGACCCAATGAGTGGGAACATTGCTAATCGCATGGCTGAAGGTGGTGTTACAGGTAGTGGGCAAATGCAACTAAACGTACCTATTAATGTAGGTGGCGCTGGTGGCGGCGATTTAGGTGGCGGCGGGGGCTACGGCGGTTTTGGTGGTGGCGGAGGTTATGCTCCTCCCGGTGGTCCTCAAGGTGGCGGTTCTGGTTTAGGGAGTCTAACAGATATGTTAAAAGGTAGGCAAATTAATCCCTTACAACAAGCTTTAATAGGACCGACACAACCAACCGCACAACTTTTAGGCCCAACGCAGTCACCGCCATTAACCAGCAATGACCCTTCAATTATGTCAGGTGCCCCAGTACAACGAGGCTTAGGTGGTAAAGGCGGTTTTTCCCAACAACCAGCAGACAATACAGGAAAAGGTATGGGCTTTGCTAGAGGTGGAAAGACCGATATTTACGATGCGTCTTTGCGCTTTGCAGATATTATGGATAACCCAAATAGGTATAGCCCGCCTGATACTAGATTTCAGTCTGTAGAAACTTTCCGTGATACAAACCCAAACACTGCTACTAAATCGCCTGACGAAGCGGCGGAAACTAGGCGCAAAGCAATAGAGCAACGCTCTTATGTAAATACGGGGGCTAAATACCTACCTGCCAGTAGACGTCCCGGTCAATTAGATTTAGGTCCAGTTGGCGGTGAGCGGGGTAAATACGATAACCAAGAATCTGTTCTTGCAGCTCAGGGCGGTATTATGGGGTACAACTTAGGTGGCTATGCTAGTGGTGGCAATCCTCGTTTGTTAAGAGGACCCGGTGATGGCATGAGTGATAACATCCCTGCAACTATTGCGGATAGACAGCCAGCCCGTTTAGCTGATGGAGAGTTTGTAATCCCTGCCGATGTAGTGTCGCATTTAGGTAATGGCTCAACTGAAGCTGGTGCTAAGAAATTGCATGAGATGATGAATAGTGTGCGTAAGGCTAGAACAGGTAATCCAAAACAAGGTAAGAAGATTAATCCAAGCAAGTTTATGCCTAAGAAATAATGGATTTACAAGTCAGCACGTTGTGGATAGAGAAACTACTATATAAACCATTTCATAAGCATTCGTTGTTAGGGGATAAAAAGTTTTTTGACCCGCATAGTGTTCCTGTAGGAAAAGACTTAGAAGATAATTTTGATGATATACAGGCTGAGATTAAAGAAATACTAAAGCGGTACGATGGGTTTGCTCCGTTTCAAAGTATTTCGACTAACCAGACTTATATTAGTAATGACGATAAATGGAGAATGTTTTTCTTTAAAGCAGCGGGGGTTAAGTTTAAGCGTAATAGACAGTTTGCGCCAAAAACAATGGCAATACTAGATAAATACCCAGAAGTAATATCTGCATATATATCTGTGTTAGGTCCATTAAAGATGTTAAACCCGCATAACGGACCTTGGTCTGGTATTTTAAGAATGCATTTAGGTGTAGTAGTACCCGGCAAAAACAAGTGTACGCTGATTAATGGTGGTGAAGTATATTGCTGGGAAAAGGGAAAGACTGTATTATTTGATGATACTTATGAGCATGTAGCCATAAACGATACACATGAATTAAGGGCAGTATTGTTCTTAGACATTATGAGACCACTACCGCAGCCGTGGAAGTTTATAAATTGGTTTATTTTAAAAGCCTCAATATTGTTTCCGTATATTTGGATTCCATATTTTAGGCACAAAAAGTGGGAAAAGGTTTTTTATAGTGAGAATAAATGATTGAGGTTTCTTTAGTTCCAGTACAGCTTATTGATACTTGCTGGACACAGATAGAACCTTTTATGGAAAAAGCAGCAAAGTATACTTATGGTAGATTTACAAGTGATGATATTTATGACTCAGTAATGGAACATGATTATCAGTTGTGGGTGGCATATGAGAATAAAGTATTTAAAGGGGCAGTAGTAACTAATATAATGGTTTACCCTAAGCGTAAGTTGTTGTGTATGTCATTTTGTGGTGGGTATGACCTAAAAGAATGGAAGAAACCGATGTTAAGTTTGTTGCAAAGATATGCAAAAGACATGGGGTGTGATGGTATTGAGGCTACAGCCAGAGCTGGTTGGGCTAAAATATTTCTTAATGATGGATATAAACAGCATTGGGTAACTTTCGAGTTACCACTATAAGGAGCAGATATGGGTAAGGGCGGCGGCGGCGGACCAACACAAACAACTAGCACAAGTAATACCTCAAACATCCCAGAATACGCACAGCCGTATGTCGAGACTATGTTGGGTGCTACCCAAAAGCAACTTTATCAAATGGATGATTCGGGGGGAATAACTGGTTTCCAACCGTATAAAGCTTTTGGCGGTACTTACAACGACCAAGGCAAAATGACTGGGTATGATGCTGGAAAAGCTTTAGCTGGATTTAGTCCCGCACAGCAACAAGCTCAGCAAGGTATCATGGGGTTGCAAGTTCCGGGTCAATATGGAGCAGCTACTAATCTAACAGGGCAAGCTGCTTTAGGTTCATTAAATGCGGCTGACCAAGCTGGTAACTTACAAAACCAAGCATTAGGCTATGGTAGTGCTGGAGCGCAGTATGGTGATGTAGGGCAAATGTACGGCGCACAGGGTGCGCAACAAGCCGCTCAAGCCGCAAGACAAACTGCTAACCAAGCTAGGATGTATGGGGCGCAAGGCTCTCAAGCTGGGCAACAAGCCGCTGGGTTATCTAATTTATATGGTGGTATGGGTTCACAAGCTGGGCAACAATACGCTGGGTTATCTGGCGCAACGGGTGCGCAAGGTGCGGGTATTGGACAAAGTTTAGGGCAGATGTCTACTGACCCTAATGCGGTTCAGTCTTATATGAACCCTTATATTCAAGCATCATTAAACCCACAACTTGCTGAAATACAAAGACAGTACGATATTACTGGTACACAACAACAAAGTGGTGCTACTAAGTCTGGTGCTTTTGGTGGAAGCCGTGAAGCTTTAATGGCTGCTGAGAACCAACGTAATGCTGGTTTAGCTAAAAATCAATTAATTGGTCAAGGCTACAATACTGCGTTCCAACAAGCCCAACAACAAATGAATGCAGCTAACCAAGCTGCTTTAGCTGGCAACCAACAAGCATTATCTGGGTATGGTCAAGCTGGACAACAAGCATTAGCTGGTTATGGCATGGGACTCCAAGGTGCTGGTCAAGCTGGTACTCAGGCTATGCAGGGGGCACAAGCTGGTTTACAAGGCGTTGGCGCACAACAAGCTGCTGGACAATTAGGACTTGCTGGTACTGCGCAAGGTATGCAAGGTGCGGGTTACGGATTGCAAGGTGCGCAAGCTGGTATGCAAGGAGTGCAAGGTGCATTAGGCGCTGGGCAGTACGGGTTGTCAGGCTTAGGTCAAGCTGGTCAGATGGCAGGGCAACTTGCGGGTATTGGGGGGCAACAACTTGCGGCGCAACAAGGGATTTATAACGCCCAAAATGCAGTGGGTGGACAGCAACAACAGCTTGAGCAACAGAAGATTAATCAAGCTATTCAAGATTACGCTAACGCACAACAGTATCCGATTATGCAGTTGGGTACTATGTCTAATATGCTTCGTGGTCTACCAATGCAAGCTCAGACTACCCAACAATACCAAGCGCAAGCTAACCCGATAACACAAGGTATTGGTGCATTGGGCGCTGGAGCTTCACTATATAACGCTACTAAAGCTGAAGGCGGGATAATTAAAGCTGCTAAGGGTGGCATCATGTCCTATGATGTTGGTGGGTCAATCCGTGCTAAGTTAGAAGACATGCCAGACGAGTCGTTAAAAGAACAACTAAAGTCTAGCAGTAGCAATAGCATTAAGAATGACATAAAAGAAATCTTAGCAACACGCAATATGGCTGGTATTAAACAAGCCGCCCAAGGTGGTGTTATGAGATTTAATAAAGGTGAGCAAGTTGCTTATAGAGCTGGCCTTGACCCATATAACGCTGAACCAAATTTTGTTGAAAGAAATAAAGTGCCAGAGGCTTTAAGAGCCCCTGATTACACAGTAGCAAAAGAAAAACAATTAAGTAGTCAAGATGCAGCAGCTGCTGAGCAAATGAAAAGAGATGTGCAAGCGCAATTATTAGCGCAATTTCCAGAAGGCACAGCACCGGCTCCAGCAATCCCTACTAATAGTATTTTAGCCGCAGGTCCAAAGCCAGTCCCAGTACCAGCGGGTCCAGCACCAGCAAGTCCAGCACCTGCGCAAAAAGCACCAGCAGGGGTAGCGCCAGCGCCAGCGCCAAAAGCACCGGTAGGTACAGCACCTGCGCCAAAAGCACCAGCAGGTCCAGCACCGGATACTACAACTAAGTATCCTGATTTAATGGAGCTTGCTGAAGCCAACGCTAAAAAATTAGGTGTATCTTTAGTAGACCCTAATGCTAATAAAACTGTAGAGCAACTATATGAAGAAGAACGAGCACGAAAAGATAAATTCTTAGGTGTTAATCCAGCTATAGAAGCCCGTAAAAGACAGATGGATGAGAAAGCTAATCTTGCTGATGAAGTTAAACGCACACAGGCTATGCGTATGGCAGAGTTCTTTGCTATGTGGGGTTCAACTCCGGGCAATACTATTGTTGCAGGTCTTAATGCGCTGAAATCTAAAGTGCCTGATTTTATTGCAGACAGTAAAGAAGCTAGCAAAATGCGTAAAGATATAGATAAGTCTATAGCTGAGTTAGACCAAGTTGCCTACCTTGAAAAAGCTGGTGACTTAAAAGGCGCTGAGTCTAAAAAACTAGCCGCAGTAACCAAAGCACAAGGCTGGGCTCAAGAGTTGTCTAAAAACACAGTAACTGTAGAACTAGCAAAACTTAAAGAAGCTGGTGATGTTAATGTTGCGCACATTAAAGGTGGGTATGATTTAAAAGCCGCAGGAATGAATAGAGCCGGTCAAAGAGAGGGCACTGAAATTGCAAAAGCTAATGAGGACTATAGAAGGACACAAAGTGATATAAATAATAGTAGGCTTAAAACAGAATATGTAGATATGATGAAACTAGCTGGTAGAGAAATAACAGATAAAACACCAGAAAGTGCTAGAGCAAAAATTATTAACGCCCAAAAAGAATTAGCGAAGATGGAAAAAAGTTTTAATGATAATGAAAAAAGGGCTTTAGAAAGACTTAATTCGACCTATAAAAAATACAACTATCCTGTTGACGAAGGGAAATCAGAAAAATCAGGGGCATCAAAAGTAATTAACTTAGATAAGATATAAAATGCCTGTTTACGAATATCAAGGCCAACAGTATGAAATGGCTGAAGAAGACCCGCTTAAAGCCAAAAGCAGGATTGTAGGTTATTTAGAAAAACAAAAAGCTCCTGCCCCAATAGTAACTAAACCTGCGGAGTTCTCTGCTAAAGAAACAGCAGCTGCTTTAGGGCAAGGTATTATTGGCGCTGGTAAATCTTTGACTGATGTGTTTGGTGCGGATAATGCTGCTTCTAAATTTTTAGAAGAACAAAACAAAGCTTTAGAAGGAGTCTACAGTCCAGAGCGTAAAGCTGAGATGGCGCAACGCCAAGCTAAGATAGCAGAAGCTGAAAAAAGTGGTAGTCTTACTAAAGAAATTGGTGCATATCTTGGCACTATTACGGATGCCCCTATACAATCCTTAGCGCAGGGTCTAGGTTCTATTGTCCCTTATTTAGGTACAGGCATAGTTGGTGCAATTCGTGGGTTAGGTGGAGCAACTGTTACTGCATTAAATACAATAGTTGGTGCGGCTCAAGGTGCTGGTACTATTAAAGGCTCTGTATACGACGCAGTAAAAGAAGAATTAGAAAAAGGTGGTATGAAGCCTTCCGAAGCTGCGGAAAAAGCGTCTAAAGCTCAAGAGTATCTTGGGCCAAACGCATTGCAAATTATGGCTGGTACTGCATTGGGAGGCGTTGCAGCTAGGTACGGTGTAGAGAACTTATTACAGAAAGGCGCTGCGGATAAACTAAATGCTAAATTAGTGCCCCGTGTTCTTACAGCTGCTGGAGCAGAAGCGCCTTTTGAAGGTTTACAAGGCGGGCAAGAACAACTAGCTAAAAATCTTGCGCTTAAAGAAGCAGGGTTTGATGTACCAGCAATGCAAGGGGTGTTTGGTTCTGCATTTAGAGATGCGGCTTTAGGGGCATTAACTGCTGGCTCTGTTGGGGCTGTTCGTGGCCCCAGTGCAAAACCTACAGTAAGTGAGACTGGGCAAGAAGAAGTTATCCCTCCTGTTACGCCGCCTACAACAGAAACGGCTACAACGGAAACACCTACTGGATATGTACCTAAGTTTGACATGGAAGGTAATCCTATAGCACAGGCAATTAAAGCTGAAGACCTTTTACCAGATTCTGAACCATTAAAAGGGGAACCTACTAATGTCCAACCAACTGACACTACAACAACTGGAACTAGCGCTGAAGCACTTGGAGAGCCCGGAACAGACGCTACCTCCGCAGGAATTACCCCTATTGACCAAGGAAGAGTGGATGTCGCTGATAATGTTCTCAAGGGAGTTGAAGCTGGAACGAGCGCTGAGCCCGCTGCATTAAATGAAGTAGTAGAACCTATTGCTGAAACAAAGCCTACTAATACTAAAATAGAACCTATTGAGGCAGCGCCTACAACAATAAAAAGAGTATCACCTGTCCCGCAGATTATTGCAGACCCCATTGAGCGTATTGAAAAATCTTATATAGCTAGAATTGAAGAAGCAGAAAAAGCTTTAGGTAAACGTGAAAATAAAAACTTAGATTTAAATAAAACAATATTAGTGTATGTAGCAGATGATTTATATTACGGTACTCCTACACAAAAAAGGGTTGCAGAAAATTTTTATAAAAGTTTAGATGATAAAGATAAAGCTAAAGTAGAAGAATATAAAGCTGAAGCAAAAAGAATGAAGGTTGAGGGTAAACAAACTGTTAAAGATTTTGATAAACAAAAACAGTTAAGAGAAAATAAACAAATTGTAGAAGGCATTGTTAGAGGCGGTGAAGAAAATTTAAATGATTTTGGGCTTGAAGATGATGATATAGCCCCTATAGATAGAGCTGTAAGTGGGGCGTCTACAAATAATCTAATTAACTACGCTACTAGCGGCAGTACAGCAAAAACACTTAGAGAGATTGCGGATAATAAAGACTCTTTCACTCCTTTAGAAAATTTAATTGCTAAGAGAATGTTAAGTAACAATTATTTAAGTATTCCTAAAATGCAAGTAGTACCTAGAGACCAAGTACCCGCTAAACAAGAAGACGGAACCGGTGCAGATGGGGCTTATGATTCAAGAAACGATACAATTTATATTGCACAGGGTCAAGTTGACTCCCACTCTATATTGCATGAAGCAACGCACAGTTTTTTACACTCTTTAATATTAGCTTTTGAGCGTGGACAAACAAGTAACAAAGGTCTAAAAGATTTACAAGATATATACAACCATGTAAAACAAGTAGCGCCTCAGTTGGTTGAAAGTAAAGAGTATGGTATGCAAAGCCTTACAGAATTTTCTGCTGAGGTAATGTCTAATAAAGAGTTTCAAGATGAGTTAAGAAAGATACCATATAAAAAGAGTAATCTATTTACAGAATTTGCTAGGGCACTTATTAATCTTTTAGGGCTTGCTAATAGTCAGCAGTCAAATGCCTTTATAGAGTCTTTACTATCAGTAGACCGTGCGATGAATACCGGTAGACAAACGCAAGAGGGTAAGACAGGTAGAACCTTTGAGCCGCCAGTAGCAGTAGAAAGAGCAGAGAAAGAACCTAGAACTAAAGCGGCGGAAAGAGAGCCTAGAACTAGGGCAGCATATAAATTACCAGAGCAACAAAAACCTAAAAACGTAAAATACTTCCACGATTTATTTTTTACTTTAGGTGGTGTAAAACGTATTATTAATACAATACAAAATAGTAGAGTGTTTGCTAAAACAGCAAATGACGAAGCTGATAGAGCTGGATTATTGCAGTATGGTAAAGAGGATATGAGTAATTTCTATGACTGGCTCACATTAAGTGCTGGTCGGGCTAAAACTTTTTATAACCGTTTTGTAGAAGAGCCATATAGCAGATTAAATTTAGCAGTAAGTAAACTAGCAAAAGAAAAAGGTGTAGATGCGGAAGAGGTACTCATGGATTTACATGAGTATTTTGAGGCTAAGCATGAGCCTGAGCGTCGTATGGTTAAGTACATTATGACTGTGCCTTTAACAAAAGATGCCAACACAGAACGTGAAGCCATAATTAATGAATTAAAAACTAACACCGAGCTGACCAAAGAACAGGCTCAGACATATCGTAAATTACTGGACGCTATAGTTAGCAAAAACTTTGATGCAAATGGGTATTCACCACCCGGAGTTAATTTAAAGAAACCAACTAATGCAGAACAAGTAGCAAGTTTAAAAGACCCGAATAGTAGCTACTATAATGTTGTTGGCTTAACTCCAGAAGAAGTCCAAGCTAAGTTAGATAAGTTTGGGGATATGAATTATCTAAAAGAAATTACTAGTGCAATGAAAGATTTGCACGAAGCTACTATAGATATGAATAAAGAATCTAACTACTGGTCAAAACCGGTGGATAACTTAAAGAATTTTTATGGTTTTGAAAGTTATGTTCCATTAAAAGGTTTGAACTTAGCCTCTGAAACAGATGAAAATTTAGACTTTAGTAGCGCTCGTCTAAGTGGAGAGTTAGTAAAAGCTGAAGAATCTTTTGAAGGTCGTTTAAGTGTTTCTAATAATCCTGTACTACAAACTTTAACTGACGCAGTACAAGCTTCTATGCGGGCTGGTCGTGGGTTTGAAACTACGCTGTCTATTAAAAATGCAATACTACAAGGCATTATTCCGGGGTCAGTTAATAGACAAGAAGGTCAAGGCGGTAATCCTATTTCGTTTAGTGAAAGAACTACGTCCGATATACTTAATCAGCTTAAAGAAGACAAAGGTAATAAATTAATACTTAATTACAATTCTGATGGCAGTATTGATGTTTTGCAAATTGATAACCAAAGAATATTAGAAAGTATCCGTCGTACATACGAGAAACAAAACTCGTTAGTGGATGTAGCTAATTCAATTACTAGCACCCTTGGTAAGATGCACACTCGCTACAACTTTAACTTTGCCCCCCTAAACTTTGTTCGTGATGCACTGACTAATGCATTTAACATTGGCGCTAAGATGGGGCCTCTTAGAGCGGTTGAGTTTCTTGCCAAATTAACTGTTGACTTAGCTACAAATGGGGCCATGAATAAAGCGTTCAATGTCGCTAGATTATATTCTAAACCAGGTGGCGTAGACCAGATTAAAGCTTTAGCAGAAAAAACTAAAGACCCTGTTTACCAGAATATGTATGAGTACATAAATAAAGGCGGTATGGTGGAGTACTTGCAGGGTATGTCTATTAAGTCTAATTTTGATGAGCTAAACAAACGGGTGGGGCGTTCTGGGATTATCACTAAGGTAGAAGACTTTAATAAGATGATAGATATTTGGAACAATATGTTTGAGATAGCTAGTCGCTCTTCAGCTTTTGGCATGATGAAAAGTTATTATGCAAATGAACAGAAATTAGATGAGGCTGCCGCTATTACTAAAGCTTCTGCTTTTGTTAAGAACCTAGCTAACTTTGAACAAGTAGGTACTCATGGTAAAGCACTTGGCGCAATGTTTATGTTCTTTCGACCATCTGCTACAGGTGCAGTTAGAGCTTTAGAAGCAATTGCCCCTGCACTTAGTACCGTAGAGCAAGCTAAAGCAAGATTACCTAATAGCGGTGCGTTTGCTTATAACATGGTAGAAGGAACAAAAGTATATAAAAACCCTAAAGCTATAGCTACATGGGAAAAGAACTATGCTTTTGAACGTAAATCTGCTCAGTACATGGCAGCTAGTTTGATTGCACTAGGTTGGGTTATGTACAACATGTCTAAGATGATGGCTCCTGACGATGACTTAGGGCGCAATAAAACACAGACTGATAACATGGATCAATGGAATAGGTTTGCAAGATTCCATTTCCCCGGAACTGATAAAGTATTCCAAGTTCCTTGGGGATTCGGGTTGGGTGCATTTGCTGCGGCTGGGGCACAACTAGCGGCGGTGGCTGGTGGTAATGGTACTATGGGCGATGCAATGCGCAATATCTTTACACAGATATCGCTTGACTCATTTGTTCCTATCCCAGTATCCCGTATGAAATTCTCAGACGATCCACTTATGTGGGCGGTAGATTCTGCCTTACCTAGCTTTATGCGCCCTGCGGTAGAGTTTAGTGTTAACTTAAATGGTATTGGTCAGACTATTTACAATGACTCTAATCGTAGGATGGGTGATGCGTATTTAGGTGGCGATAACATACCTCAAGTCTATAAAGAGATTGCAGAATACTTAAATGAAAAAACTTTAGGTGCTATTGACTGGTCGCCTAATAGTCTTTATTTCCTTACTAATAGTTATATGGACGGTCCTGCTAGGGCTTTATTAGAATTACCTACTAATTTATATGACTTATCATCAGGCAGAAAAGAGTTTACTCCTAAAGATATGCCATTCATTGGGTCATTTGTTAGTTCTGAATCTAATATAGACGCACGAGAGTTTGCAGAATACGAGAAAGATATTCTTAAGAAAGAAAAAATTATTAAAGGCTTTGAAGAAAACAATCCTGACAGGCTAGATGACTACTTAGATAAGTATCCTTTCGATGACATGCTGGTAAAAGAGTATAGGCATGGGCTTACTAAATTAAACAAATTACGCAAAGAAGCCAACGAGATTCGTAGAGACTATGCTAGTGACCCTAAAGAAAGAAATCTACTTATCAAAGAAAACAAAGCCGAGCAGAATCTTTATAAGAATGATTTACTAGATGGGTTTAAATCGTATAAAGAAGACTAACCTATGCGCCATGCCCTGACGCCAAGCTTCTCGTCTTTAGCAGTCACATAGGCTTTTACTTTAATACCAACCCGTTTAGCCCCGCAGTCTATTGAGTAAATTAACTCAGCAGGGCGAAGTGTAGGGATAAAGAAACTATCCCCCACTTTCATTGCTTCAAACGGGAGTATCCACTCGGGTTCAACTATCTGCGTCGGGGTCGCCATTTAGCCATTCAGTCGGTATAGGAGTCTTAAACCAATAAGCGTTGATATTAACTGGACTAACAGCACTCTTCCATCCAGTAGTAAGTCTAGCTTTCTTATCGTGTATAAGTATTTCATTCTCACGCATGTTATCTTCAAACTCACGGGGGGTAATCTTAAGTAAATTTAAATACTCTTTAAAGTCAGACTTAGATACTATCAACATGCTTTCTTCTACCTCAATCCTAGCGACTATGGGTCCTCTTGGCTCTAAGGTTGCTTTGTCACCTTTAATTACTAATATCTTATCTAGCTTCTTATATACATAATCACCTAGTATAGACTCATAGTCAGTCTTGTTGATTTTAATTACATTATCACGAATGTGAATCATCTGATTAACTACATGCTTATAGATATGTTCTAACTCAAGGTCGATGATACCTGCATCTTTTGCAATTTCAGCGCCTGTAAACGATGCCACAATTAGATTCTCATGGAAACGATAAGTAGAGTCATCACCAAAATCTTCTACGAACTTAACCCGCCAGTGCATCATGCGTTCTTTTATGTGTTTATCTCCTATCCTAAGAATAGCCTTGACGTAATCCGGGCCAGCGTGTCCAAAGTTTGTCCTGAAAGTATCAAATATATCACGCCCTAATTTACCACCACCTTCAAACTGTAATGCAGATGGTTTCTTTATTAAGAACTCTATGAGACGAGCAGTCTCACCATCAGGACTACCCTTTATGATTTCTACTTTATTGTAAGCAGACTCATTAGTAGTTAGTATTTGAATCAAAGCCGCTGACATCTCATGCTCACGTTCTGCATTTACAGATGCTTGCATACGAATCTTAGCTTTACCGTGTGACACCTTATGGATTAACTGAGATATAGACTTTGGGTCTTTGTTACCAATCTCATCAACACCTAGTAATAGATTGTGCAGTCCAAGGTATCTTCCTGTCATACCATTATCAGTTGCTTCAAATACGCTTAGCTCTTTTGGATTACCAAAGATGCTTAATCCTGCGTACAAAGCACCGGTCTTGGCGCTACCTGACCTACCTAAAAGGCTCACAGTCACGCCTGAAGTTGACAAATACGGCATCAGTATTGACCCAAACCCAGTAAATAAAGTGAACGCATGTAACTCAAACTCCGGTCTATCTAATTCCTTAACCGCAACTTTCCATGCGTCATACTCCCCTACTGGGGATAAGAACTTTGCAATACCTCTAACAAGCGGAGAAGCCGCTGACCTTATTTCTTCGCCGTCGTGAGTTATCTCTCTATTTCCGATAACAAAACTACGCTTATCCCAACTCGGACTAGTAAACTCTTCCGTCCATCCCATCTGCATTCTCATAATATCTGCCTTAAATTTATAAACCATCCACTGACCCCACTTAACTAAATACTTTTGTACTAAATTAATTTGGTCAGGCTCGTAAAAAATACCATTACTTGATAAATACTCTTTTAACTTCTCTAACGCATATATTCCTTTTACTGGTATAACAAACTCTCTAACTGCATCATTAGGTAAATGCGCTTGCATCCGTAAACATTCACCGTCTAATGGACTAAACATCCTTCTTGTTGGAAACAACTCATGTGCAAAAATTAATATAGGTTCTTGGGGGATAGGTATACCATCCTTACTTTTTTTAGGTGGCGGGTAATAATAAATACCGCCCTTTTCCCCCCGTGCAAATGGCTTTAAAAAGTCTGGTAACTCTGGTATTTTTTCGGGATTCTGAACCTCCCAAACTGTGTCCTCCTGATCAAGCGCTGAGATGTTGTCTGCTGACTCGGGCTTTTGGACTTGGAGTTCTTTTCCGAGGACGATGGGAGTATTGATATGTCCTTGGTGGACGCATCCTTTGCAATGGTCAGGGAAGTTATCTTTAAACCATTTGCAGGTTCTAACGCCATCAAAATTGCGGGCAGTTTTTTCTGTTTCTTCATAAGAGTATTTGTTGTAGTCTTCCGACATTGTATGTATAGCTGTGTCACCATCTATACATTTGATTGCAATAGTTAATCCACCTGCCCATTGGTCTCTAGGCACTTCGTTGGGTTTCTCCAGCATGTACTTTATCTGATTACACCCAACACCATCTAATGAACGCTCTGCAATCTGCCTAAAACTAAACTCAAAGTTATCTAACTTTTTCATTGCTAATGTGTCTTCGTCTAATCCCTTCTTCACATTAGCAAACACATCGTCTACTATGGCTTTAGCCTTCTCTGGTGTTACTACATCTTGTGTGTCTAAAAATTCTTTAAACTCATCAAACTCATATATGTGTATAGCGTCGCTAATCACCGCAGAGTTTACTGGTGGGGTGTATCTATAGTTAACAGTATCAGGACAACGCATTAATCTTGCGGCGTCATCAGTAACACTCATATCTATTGATATATGTTTAGCGCATAGGAACTTAAGTTTCTCTGCATAGGGTAGCCACTCTTCATAAGTAATGTCCCTGTCCATAATCCAATAAGCATGGATACCACCGCCCGAGTCAACATATACTGGCTCAGGTAGCCCTGTACTTTCTAGTAGCTTATTAGCCGCTTCCTTTGTAGCCTCTTTGCTTTCGTATGCGTCCTTGCCATGCGTGTCTATGTCAATAAAAAATGACCTAACATATGCACATTCTTTAGCACTTCTACGTCTACCTTCATACGATGCTGGGGTTACATATACATTTACTCCGCTTGTTTTAAATTTTTCTGCTAATTCAACTACTTCTTCAAGTGTTTCTGCAAAGCGTTGCGTAATAATCTTCGCTGTACTTATTCCGCTTACACAATAAACGCCTTGGCTGGGCAATACTTTCTCGTAAAATTGTTTTATCATAGCCGTAAGGGTTTAAAAAGGCGAGTTTCCTCGCCTTGGTTTTATAAATGGGGCATTACCCCGTGTCTTTAGCGACGCTCTTTATTGACTATAAATTCTTGCCAATACCCTGCATACTGAACTTGGTATTTAGGGTTCGGATGGTCTTTAGGCTTATGATAAAAAACTCTATTTTTAAAATCCTCATCTTCTAAAAAAGCATTCGGGTTTTCCAAATAAATTTCGTCTAATACTTTATCTAACGCTGGGTTTTCATGCCCAAACAATGGATGCCCATCTGTTCTACCAGCTGCTTTTAATTTTGCTTTTTGTCTTTCTGTAAACATAATTTCTCCTGTTTCCTTATGGAATTTTTCTGCCAGTCATTTCTTCTAAATATTTTTTAGCCTCAGCTTTTGTTTTGGCAGGGAGGATACCTTTTGCAGTATCGCTCTCCACTAAATCTGTAAACACCTCAACTAGCTTTCGGTTCTTTTCTCTAATAGGTTTGCCACGGAACCAGCTATGAATCGACATCCGTGTCACTTTAAGCGCAACGGATACATATATCGCAGGGAGATTTCCCTTAATACATGCGAGGGCTAACGCAACTCCAGCCTTATTAGGGTCGGACTTATTAACTTCTTTAATCAATTCATCGCTGTAACACCGTGACATTTACTACTCCTATTTTTTAGTCCACTTCTTAACCACATCAGCTACATCTTTCTCATCTGAGGCGGGGGCTTTTGACTCCCGTTTCTTGGGCTCGTTAACAGCCTCTTCGACTTCCTCTGTATGAGCAGATGCTACTACTGCCTCGTCACCATCCATCTGAAATACATTTAACTTAATCGCCGCTTCAGCCGCTGGGCTTTTAGCTTGACGAGCAATAGTCTCTAAGTCTTCATCAGGTACTGCACCTACTGGAGCGAACAACACCTTTGGCGTAGGAGATTTTGTATCGAAAGCCATCTTAGTAATCACCCGGCCCGCTGAAACATTGTGCGACGCTAAGTGTTGTACATACGGACGGAAAGGCCATCTTCCATTATCTTCTTTGCCAAATGACGATGTTGCTGGCAATACTAACTGCATTACATCCCCAGCTGGGTCGTTGGGTAATACAACTGCGGTTCTCCAAGATAGTCTGCACTTTGCACCTAACCCGTTGTCACCCGAACCCTTAACGCTGTTAGGGCATCCATTGCAACTAGACGCTGGAGGATTCTTAACTCCTTCATCAGGTGTCTCTGAATTGGTAGACCAACAAGCAGGACTAACTTTTTCACCTTCTTTATAACCTCTGTCGTAAAACATGCGGGATGCTTTATGAGCCATCTTCACAATAATCACGTTCATAAAGCGGTCTTCAATAGCACCAATCTCTTTACCACCAGCATACTTACGGAATACACCACCCTTAATAGATATGCGTTTGTTACCTTGTCGATTACCACCAGCAACTGCTAATGTGTCCTCGTCTAATCCACCTACTGTTGCTAATGCACCTAGTGCACTTAAATTCATTAATTCTGTACTCATAATATCTATCCTTTATTTAACTAGATTTAACTATTTGTTGGCTTGCGGACGGTTATCCCAAATTCCCGCATCACATTTACTCCGGGGGGTAGTCCAGCATCTTGTTTGTCAGCGATGAATTGCTTGAAATTTCCTTGATGGATTCTTCCCTCGAATAACTCTACTGCATCGTGCTCACGCACATACTTATTAAAACTATCTCTATCAGAAAGAGTAAATCTTTCCTTAAGAGACCTAATGATAGTGCCCTGCTCTGTCTTAATGCTTGTGGCATTGGTGTCGTTACAGATTGCTAACATGGACTGCTCTATTACTAACAACTCTTGCTTTAATTCTTTATCCTTGACTTCCCACTCAGCTTCAATTCTTTCACGTTCATTTCGAATTGTCAAGTATATTTTTACTAATTCTTCAGTATTCATTTTAAATTCCTATCTCTTGTTTATAAAGGTCTACCAATTTCTCGTGACTATCCACCTTACCCTGTAACATCTGATAGACTTTGCGCTCTACCTCCGACCCTTGTAGATGCACGACTGTCATACTATTTACTTGCCCAACTCTGTCGATACGAGCAATACATTGTAAATAAGTTTCAACACTCATAACAGGAGACCAAAACACCACAGTATTAGCCGCCGTCAATGTGACGCCGTGTGACGCTGATTGAGGTTGTATGACAAGGGCTCTTGGGAATGTTCCTGTTTGAAATCGGTTTATAATTTCGCTTCTTTCTCTTGCTGTTACATCGCCATTTATTATTTCATTTGTTATTCCTCCTTCATTTAAAAATTTAGATACAAGCGTGATAGTGTGTCGATAAGGTACGAATATAATTACCTTATGCTCAGTCTCATCAAACACCTCCATCAACGCACTTAGTCTTGGTGATACATCAAACTCCACTACTTCTTGCCCATCGGTATATACTGCTCCACCTGATATCTGCAATAGCTTACTTAGCTTAGCCGCCGCATTTACTGCACTAATCTTTTCACCAGCCGCTTGGATTAACATCTGTGCCTTAAGCATCTTATAAAACTTACTTACCTGTGGGCTAAGCGGTATCTCCCTTGTTTGGTACATGACGGGGGGTAAGTCCAAGCACTCAGCTTTAGTGAACCGTATAGCAGGTTGTAGTGCATTGTATACATCTGTCCTTGATGTAGTCTTCGGAACCCACTTAAACCTAGTCAACTGTGTCATCACCTTATCTCGCCATGAGGTAACATACTTCGGCACGTTGTTAGGGCTTACTAGACGGGCTAGTCCAAATGCGTCTACTGGAGATTGAGATGCAGGTGTACCTGTCAACATCCATAGTTTTTTATCTGCGGTAATAATCTTTGCCATAGTCTTCCATCGTTTGGTAGAAGTAGTTTTATAAGCGTTTGCTTCATCAATTACTATTAGGTCAAACCCTGATTCGATGATGTCGTCCCTGACGATATTTACACCATCGTAATTTATGATTACGAAATCGTATGCGCCTTTTATTATCTTCTTGCGCTTAGTAGAATCCCCGTAGGCTATTCCTACAGTACGGTGCATTGCAGTTTTAAATACATCCGCTTGCCATGCTGAATACATAATAGATAAAGGACAGACAACTAAAACTCTTTTAATTAATCCTAGGTTCATCAAATAGTCGGCAGCCCATATTATTGATGATGTCTTGCCTGTACCTGCCTCATTGAAACAGAAGGCCCTGTCATGTAAGGTTAGGAACGATGATGTTACTTTTTGGTGATCAAATGGCGTATACATTCCGGGCCACTTGTATTCGGTTTCTATCGGTGAGATAACTCTTTGCTCATCGTATATTCTAGCGAGGCGTTTCATTTCCTCTAAGCCAAAATATATTAAGACATCTGAGTGAGTCCCGTCATTCTTTATTACTTCACTTCGCTCTAAGTGGTCTACTATCGCTGGCACTTTATAGGACTCTAATCTAACTAATACTGCTGTGTTGTCTACCAATTTCATTATGTTCCTTCACTAAATAATTAACGTGACCCCTTACGGGGGTTAGTCGGTCAGACCTGTCGCAGTGAAGGAGAAGTATGAATCAAACTTCGAAGCCCGCCTTCTGACTGACATGGTTAAATGGGAAAACTTATAACCCCGTGTACTCACTCATGCCTGACAGTACACAACTTACTACGCATAAAACTATTTCTTACGTTCTTTCTTACTTACTTCTGAAACTAAATTACCTTTAGCATCTCTTTTGAAAGAACGATTCTTTGCTACTGTTTGAATCTTTAATCCGTCTTTGTTAGAGCCACCTTTGTCTAGTGCTTTAACATGGGCTACATCTTTGCCTTCACGGGCATCTGCTTTCCCATTGCCATTACCATCAGGCATTTCTTTATCTATCTTGCGTCTACCACGCTGACGCTCCATGCGTCTTTCGTGTTCGCCTCTAGCCTTCTCTTGTTGGTATTCTTTCTTATACGGTCTTGGTTTAGTAACGTAAGGCATCATCGCTCCTTGTGAAATTCGCAAGTATGGACAGGACACCATCCGCATAGTCCTGTAGGGTTAGCTTGCCATGTATCAGTATCGTATGAGATAGTCATCCTAGCTAGAACACTATCAAATACAGCCCACAAATCTGGAATCTTATCTCTAGTATATTCTTCATCTGTAAAATGGTTCTGAGTGATGAACAACAAACCCGCCTTAATATTCATCACCTCGGGAAAATGCGCAAAGGTCATCAATGCCATTAACTTTAACTGTTTTACATCAGCAAATTTACTACTGCCAGTCTTGTAGTCAATTATAAAGGCATCTTCTCCGTCTATGATTAATAAATCTGCTATGCCCCTTACCCAATAGTCCTTGCCATAACTGCATGGTTCTCTATCTTTATTTAGTGCCATCCTATGTTCGGGAAACTTAACTCCGTCCATAGCAACTAGATGGTCTAGGGTTTCCTTAGCGTACAGATAATTCTTTGCTAGGGGTATACCCGAATTGACGTAATCCTCTAAGGCTTTATGCACCTCATTGCCATAAGTCATAGCTTGGGTTGGCGCTTTATAGAAGCGTTTCAGTACCTTAACTTCCTGATATTGCTTAGGACAATTAACGTAATCTTTAAGAGAGGAGAACGACCATGTAAAGTTCATTTTTACATATTACCCTAAACTACATCTTCTTTCAAGTATTTTTTTAAGAGATGATATCTAAATTTTCGAATCGCCTTTGCCTCAATTTCACAAACTCTATTCCTTGATATACCTAGGACTAAAGCCACCTCAGTCTGTGACATATAACCCTCGTTGTTCTGCGGTTGTTTAGGCTCTTCAAACTCAAAATCATCGTCCATTAGCATCTCCCGTCAATGTCATATTTATCCCATGAATGTTTTAATTGTAATTGATTATGCGCTCTGTCTAGTTGGTACTGTAAGTCCTTGACTATGTACTCTAAATCAGCAAGTCTTCTGTCCTTGGCTTTGCACTCAGCTTGCAACTCGGCTATGGCTTGGTTAAGTTCTAACTCAGTCATTTTTAAACCCCTGCATAGCACACTGTAGCCCTTCAATAGCACTCTCAATCTTCTGAGCCGAAATTAATATAGATGTTGTGCGTAAATCGTAAGCCATTATTTGGGCTAATGCAATCACGTCGGAAGCCGTGTATTTTATATTTTGACTTGCTAATTCTTTTCTAGCGTAGTCAAAATAATCACACGCTGTATCTTTTGATTGGTTAAATAGCGTGTTAAAATCTGCGGTTACGGTATGGTTCATTTATTTCTCCTTATTTATAGCAATATGGGCATCTAACCAGTATGGTTAGTATCTTTGATTTACAGTGTACGCAAATGTAGTTGGTCATTTCTTTCCGTAAAACATTTGATTAGACCAATTATTTAAAATAACAGCCTTGACTTCTTCTCGCTTATCTTCGGGTACGTCGGCAACAGAATCTTCAAGGCATTTTAAAACTTCTTTGACCATTTGTTGTGGGGTAATAATCATTTCTCACCCTCTCTCTAATATTTCCCTGATACATTGCAAATGCAACCAGTCACAATTTTTTGCATCAAAGTACTTGCCATATACTTGTTTTATCTCATCATCGGACACTTCACGCTGTTGCTTAACCATCTTACAAATTAGTCGCCATTCTTCGGGCGTAGGCAATATATCAGGGTTCATATTAATTGTTATTTCAATCATTTCTCATGCCTCCACGTTACAAAATGTTCACGCAAGTTTTGTTCCTGTAAATACTTTTGCATTAGTGTCACCTCTTCTCGTAGCAAAACTATTAAGTCTGTTTGTGGTTCGCTCCAATGTTGTTTCAACCCATCAATTTCTTTGGCTTGTTGCCGTAGCATGGTGGCGCAATCAGCCAAAAACCCAAGTATTATTTCACCTTGTAACCTATTACATTTATCAGCCAGTTCATTTGCAGTCATTTCTTCTTTCATTTCTCACTCGCTTTCTTTAATATTGCTCTTGCAAAATCAATTATCATATCTGTACTTGTTTTAATTCCAAGCGTATCTTTATAAACTTGCATTATTTCCTCATCGGTTAGTTCTTTTGCTGACGAACAACAACATTGACTAGGAATCCTATGGCATTTACTACAAAAAATATTTTGGTTCATTTCTCTTGTGCCTCCCATCCTTTATCCCAGCCTTTACTCCATGCGATACACCAAACATCATAAAATCCATTTAGCGGAAAGCCATCCCTATCAACTGCCCAAGCCTCAACATCTTTGCGTTTGATAAATGCCGCCCATGCTTTATCTCTGTCGGGGTTATTGATTTGAATATCATCAAATAGCCCTGTATCCATCTCTCGTATGTCTGATCGTTTCATTTCTCCCTCGCTTTCATCATTGCATCTGCTAACGAATATGCTAATTCTGCTATTGCATCATCAGAAAAGTCAGAGTTTGCTTCATTGAGTAATCCT
The DNA here is from genome assembly GCA_032273045.1 of Chloridella minuta. NCBI lineage: Eukaryota > Xanthophyceae > Mischococcales > Pleurochloridaceae > Chloridella > Chloridella minuta. The sequence continues at coordinate 42,028 of JAUKPQ010019359.1, forward strand.
TGCAATGCTTTAGCCGCAAAGTAATCCCTCAAGTCCATACCAAATACTGGATTAATTTTTTGGGGTTGTTCACCACCACCTGTTTTTTCATAAAATCCGTTACTTGGAAATGCTTTCATCTATCGCTCCTCATTGTTTGTTTAGCTTCTTCACATAACTTAGCGTAATCTTTAGGCACATCAGGATGCCACCCACCCAACAGTAGTTCGCAGTTCAGTTTATATACTTCTTCCTTACGACTCAACTCGGTTAGGTAAATGATAAGTCCGCAGAATATAATCCACATACATATAACTACATTAAAACGGCGCATCTTCTAACTCCACTTGTTGTTTTACTTCTTCTTTAAAAAACTTCTTAGTCCAGCCGTAGGCATCGACAAAGTAGTCAGCTTCTTCTTTACGCTTGACTATGCGTATTAACTCCTCGTATTCGTTATATATTTTGTACACTAGCAATCTCCGTAAGTACGTCCATAGTTAGCCTCACAAGCGACAGGCAACCCCTTAGCCCAGATTGGCGGTTTTGACATAACCCCGACAATCCATGCAAGAGCCTCATCTACATCTTCTTCATTTACTAAACACACCGCAGCGTCGTGAACCGTTAACGATACAGGGTATCTTTTGTTAACCTCAAGCATCTGTTGCCCTACAATAATTCTAGCTAATGCTTGTACTACATTCTCTACAAGCGCACCGCCCCATATTGAGACTGTACCTTTACGAGACTTATACTCATACTTACCATAGGTATGGTCTTCGGTATTGTATTTAAGATTGGGGTATCGGATATACAACCCATTAGGTAGTTGGATACCTTCGGGGGACACCAACAAACACTTAGTTCCCTTTGCGCCGTACCAATAGTTCTTCTTACCTGTTTCCCAATTAAATAGATTCTTGAGTAAGTCATCGCCTGTATCCCAAAGGTCAGTAATCTTACTGTTAGTCTCTCTGTATAATTTAACTATTGCATCACACTTATCCTTAGTGAGATCGGCCCCAGGGGGTTGTGTCTTTAGTGTGTGTTGTAATTTTAATGCACCAGTACCATAGCCGAGTCCTAAGATACAGGTCTTACCCACGAACCTTTCAACAGCGTCTTTCTTGGTAATCTCTCGTTCATAAATCTTCGACGCAAACTCGGAGTAAACATCTCTCTTATCAGCAAACGATTGTATGAGGTCTTCCTGACCCGATAGCCACGCAAGAACCCTAGCTTCAATCTGTGACGAGTCACAATTAATGATGAACATCCCTTCGGGTGCTTTGACTGCATTTTTAAGAGTCTTCTTTTCCTTATCCCTTGACGGTAAGTTTTGGAAATTAACCTTATCGCTCCCTGCCCACCTACCCGTATGTGCGCCATAATACTTAAGCGGGATTGGTAGTCTGCCGTTGTTTCGTTTTCCAACATCAATGAATCGCTCAATTCTGCTCTCTTCTATGGTTGATTTAGTTCCTAAACGAACAGATGCCAACTGCTGTATTATTGGGTCTTCGTGTTCAAGTAGTGCTATAAAATCTTCATCGTTCTTAGCTAAAGCAAATGTAGGCTTACCTGTAGTAACGCTTTTCTTCATAGGTGGTTTCACATTGAAGTCTTCTAGCACTTGCGCAAACTGTTTGTTACTAGCTAACTTTTTACGCACCGCTTCTTCATCAGCGCACACTAGCCTTTCTTTCAGCGTACCTAAGAGTTCAAGTTTCTTTTCCTTTAGTTCTTTCAGCTTACTAGTTAATAGGTCATGGTCTACCTCAAAGATTGGCTTAATAAACATACGCAAGGTCATGTCTATCAAATCTAATTCATCCTTTGGAAACGCACTAGAAAATATTTGGTATAGCGTATATGTTAATTCAACATCGTTCTTACAATACTCGCCGTATTGAGCAAGAGCGCTAATTTCGAAACCAGTTCTCTGTTTCCCAAAAGCGTCCTCGACCTCAGTTCCCTTCACCCCGATGTTGTATTGCTCGGCTAACACTTTGAGAGACCCGCCCGCATCTACCCCATGCAATGCCCTAGCCATACAAAGAGTATCGAGATAAAACTTCGGTGTCAGCTTATACCTCCAAGCCAAGATAGCCCCGTCGAACATAGCGTTATGACAAAGTAGCATAGACTGCTTCCAGTTGAACTTCATCAGGTATGACCTTATTTCATCATGCGTACCACTAAACCACTCGGCAGCCAAGTCATTAACTTTTACACCAACACCGATTACTTCAAAGCGCTCATCCCTTATATACTCCTCGGTTGTTTGCGTCTTGAAGCCCAAGCCCTTATCGTAATAAGTCTCGAAGTCAATAGTAATTAGATTCATCTTGGTTGTGGATAGGGCATAGCAACGGGGCTTGTATCATAAGGATTATTTTCCTTAATAGTTTCTTTAGCAAGAGTCTGCAATACCCTTTGTGAAAACTCCCCTCTACGCAATACTTTCATCTTATCGAATATCATGCCCTTCTCTGATTCAGTCATAGAGTCTCTGTAATAGTCTTGGAAAATAAATTTCCATTTGTCACTACCTGCATAAAATTCTTCGGGATGGGTTTCCATCCTAGCCAACAGTACTGCCACATTCATATTTTCCATCAGTTGCCCCTAGTTAAGGTTTTGTATAGTTACAAAAAAGGGGAGTGCCGAAGCAACTCCCCAAACCAAAGTCTTATTTTAAATTGTTAATAGCACGGGTGAGATACCATTGCGCCTTCTGTAGATTCTCTAGCTTGTCACCCTTATGGTCTGACCTAGAAATATATTTGATGACATTCCCTAGATGGTAGTCCAAGCCTTTAGCTTCTATGAAGTCTATAGTCTCTATGCCACCAACCTTATAATGTGGGGGATGGTTGATGTTATCTCTCAATTCTTTTACAAACTGAACTTGTCCATTGTGGGTAATCTCTGTAAGGGGCATCTCGTTGGTAGTTACGCTTCTTGATTGAGCAAGACGGCTATTTTTGATACCCTCTTCTATCTCGTCAACTACTTCTTGTACTGACATTTCAATAGACTTAGCCTTGCTCATTAATACATAAGCATACGACAATGCGCATTTAAACTTCTTAGCTATCTGTGCGCCTGTAGCGTTTGGATGGTCACGCAAATAATTTGCTACTAATAATACTTTATTTTCTTTACTCATTTTACTTCTCCTGTTTGTGATACTTCCGTTTAACTGCAACAATACCCACATCGGGTTCTTCTTCCTCTGCATTTCGTGCGTCAACAATCATGTCTGCTATTTCCCATATTGCTTTTGGGTTTATCTCGCCCTTCATAGCAAACCCAACTGTTAACATAAATGCAAAACAATCTCTTAGGTCATTCTCATTCATTAGGTTTCTCCCTGTTCTTACTAAAAAGAAAATCACATCTTGTTTCAGTAGGTGGTACGAATCCATACTTCTTCCATGTAGCCATTACATCAGAGCCACTTGCATATCTGAATTTAGAATCCTTACCCAAGGCAAACTTGTTTGGTTCTTTAGATTGATTCATTTAATACCCTCTCAAATTCGTTAATGTTCTTTTCCGTTACAACTAAAGCTATCCCGCCACAGTATTCTATGTCATGGAGTTGCTGAAGTTGTAGCGCCGTTGGTTTGTTATCGCCTGACTTGCACTCGATAGCAATGAACTTACCTTTTAAGCAAGCTATGATATCGGGTACACCACTTGCGCCATACCCCCCTGTAGCTGGCATGAAGTAGTATGCTCCCGCCTGACCTAATAAAAGTTTTACTTTATTCTTTACCTTACCTTCGGGGGTCATTTCGTATTCCTCCTTTTCCTTTTCAAGTTGTTCAAAAGTTTTTTGTTTCTTCCAAAATCTTTTCCAGTATTCTCGCCACTCTTTGTCATTCATTATGCTCAACAGGGATTAAAGCGTACTGCATAATGTATTGGCTATTAGTACCAACTGAAGTTTTATAAAACGCTATGTCTAAGTCTGCGTTGTAAGCACAAATGTCAGGAATATGACCCCTAACAAAATTACTACACTTATCTTCCATTGCAACCTTAGCCATAACTAATTTACCTAACACATCACCATGCTCGTCAAGAAATTCCTTTATCCTTTTCATAGGTTTTATAACCTCATACTTAGTAGCATGATGTCTACCGTTAACATGATTAATAATCTCTACTGTTTCCTTGGTTCTTTTAAATATTCCAACAAATAAATCCGTACCATCTGAGCCAACAAAATAAAAGTTATTGAAGAAAAATCTTCTCGAATCTTCTTGCTTCTTTAACCTTATTGTATGCGCTTCATTATATTTGTCAAGTGCTATTTGACATTTATTTATATCAAGATGTAACCCTTCCCAATTAGTAGTTTCCCCTATTGCTTTTTTCAAAAGAGCGTGAACATCATCGACACCTAAAAGCCATTTATCTTTTTTGTCATCGCCATGAGAACTCTCTATGTTATCTTTACAATTCTCAAAGCTATGAGTTAACATACCCATAGCGTTCTGAGCGTTGGTAATAACTCTGTTGCGCTTAAGAGTAGCCATCAATGATGGGAGTTTTGTACTATAGACAGTTTCCTTTTCCTCCCTATTCCCCCCTCTCTCTTTGTTGTAGTAAGGTGTTCTTACATAATAGGTAAGACCGTTCTTGGGTGAAGGATACATACCACTACTAACAGGAACATCTACAGTCCACACATTGCATATCGGCAAGCCGTTGTCGTAGCCCATGAGGAAAGAAAGTTTATCGTCATGCGCTGATGTTTTTCTAATTACTTGCAAGCCATACTTGTAGTGCATTTCAAGTATTAGTTTCTTGGTTGATGGAACTTTCTCTATCTCGCTAATTAATTCGGGGTTAGCATACCCATCTAATATATATCTCATCACTTCTCCTTGGTTAGTTTATTAGAAATACTGATTTGCTTCTACACCATTAACAAATAAGTCTACACCCCATGTGCATGGGGGATAATACTCACCCATCTTGTTATCTACTTCTGTCAGGATAGAGGGATGCTTCTTATAAATTTGTTTATTCATTACTCGCTTAACACTAGCAAACAATTTAGCTAATTCGATTTCAGCCCCACTACTAGTCCAGTAATTATTCTTACCGACATTCCTTACTCTTTGCCACATACCATTAGTATCATAAGCGACACTATACATAATGAATGCGTCCAACGGCGCATCGTCTTTGATTCTTTCCGCAGTTTCAGCTAGAAGTTTAGTATCTTCTGCGCTAGTATAATAACTACTGAGTGATTCCTGTGATAGGTTTGATTCTTTAATAACATCAACTGCAACCTCAATGAAAGTTTTATATTCCATAGGGGTCAGCATTGTTTCACATACTTTATAGAATGTTTCATAACCTTTGAGTAATTCTTTCCCTGCCTTGCGATTGACCTTCTTACTTGTCGTCTTGTAATGGCAAGACGGATGAATAGAGAAGTCTCTCATGTTTATTCGTAGTCCTTTGAATACTGGATGGAACGCTTCATACCTATCAGGCATTGGAGTCCTATACGATGTGTCAGATTTCCATCTACCTACTATTACCCCACCTTGACTACCACTTCGCCGTTGGTCAGCTTGAAGCCAAGTAGAAAGTAATATGTTCTCGCCCTGTCCGTAACCTACATGATGGTTAGGGTTTACATGGGCTTTTACATACTCGAAAGTATTATCGGGTCTTACTATACCTAGTAAATTTGGTTCAGTACTAACCCTAAAATACTTTGCTTCAGTTTCTTGGTAAGGTGTGTAAGTGCTAGTTTTTATACCCTTTGCATTTAAGTCAACATACTCTTCTTTAGTTATCTCTACATGGTCATGCACTTCGTAGTATGAGATATGATACACATCATCGTTACCTTCCTTCTCTACAGTAAAGTATTTATAACTCGCAGTCCTCTTATCTATCGGATACTTATTAGCAGTACCCCTGTAAGGTTTCTGAGTCTTAGTAATATCCTTCAGCCTATCGTAGCTTAAAAGGCAATCATATATTCCGTACATTTACTTCTCCTTTTCGTTGTCTAAAATTGTTAATACTTTCTTCCACATCATTATTTCTTCTGCATCATCAGAGTTGAGGATTCTTCCCAGACAGAATAGATGCGCTCGTTCTTCATGAGTATTCTTAATGAGACGCACCATGTCCGTAACGAAAGATGGGTCTAGGAAACTAACCCTATACCACTCCTCATCGTCCTTGTGAATATCAGAGTTCATCTACTATGAGAACCTTTCCTGTTGGTGGGTTAAAGTTCTTGTTACCATTGACTACAACAAACAATGTAGGAATAGTCGTATCCCACACAATATGCTCCTCGGTATATCCGTCCGTCAATATAACGATGCACTCGGCAGAGTATCCTTTCTTCAAGATATGTTCTGACACACACCCAACATGAGTACCACCACCACCTTTAGGCTGAAGTTTAGTATCAAAGTTTGCATAGTCTTCTAAGAACACTTGTTCACCGGCAACTTGGGTATCCCACCACAGAACACGCAACGCTTCGGGAGAAACCAAATCACAAGCTGATGCCAGTTCTGATGCGAACAGGTTAAGAGTCTCACCAATGATAGAACCTGATGTGTCGATGCCGAATATAACCTCACCCATCCGTTCATCTTCCATGCTTGGCATATACATATCATTAGCCAACTGTCGCTTGTTCATCTTGCGCCATGTAAACTCGTCACTACCTCTCTTTGATGAGGATACAAAATCACGCAATGCTTCTCGCCAGTCAATCTTAGGCTCTAACATATCTGTGATAGCCCTTGGCATCTTGCCACCCATGCGACCGGCTAAGATGCCACCCTGTCTAAGTCCATCGTCAATCTTCTTACCTAAGTCTTTTAACTCATCGGGAGTTAAGCCCTCGATAAACGATTCCCAGTCATGCTCATCAAATTCCCCACCACCATCGCCATCATCGGACAAGTCATACTCCTTGCCACCCACCTCGACTGACTCATATTGAGGTCTTGGTTTATCAGGAGGGCTATCTTCGCCATCACCCTTTGATGTAGGATTATCACAGGGGTTACCTTGCCCTTGTGGGGGAGGGGGTGACTTCTTAGCATTCTTCTTGAGATAATCCCATACCTCTTTGACTGACCAATTATGGAACATCGGGTCATATATCCATGTATCATGCACTTTGACAATAGCTTCTTTAGTGCCTTGGACTGTGCCTTTAATGTTCGTAATAATGTCGTTGACTACAAAGTCTACTGCCATGTTAGCCATACGACGATGCTCCTTGAACATCTCCTTACCTCTAGGTATATGCTTCAATGCCACATGAAGATTCTCATGCAACACTACACCTCGGATAAGAGATTCATCCTTGAGAGTCTCTAGGTAGTCGGCGCAGTAACGCTTGTTGACACCATCGGTGTATGCCGTAAAAGAACCCTCGCTCACATCACTCTTACCCATCAACATCACGCCGGAATAAAGCGCAGTTTCGGGATGTTTCATCAATGTTATATGCGCTTTCTTGATACGCATTAACTGCTTATCTACATTACTCATAACTTCTCCTTGCTTGGTTAATTAAAACAACTCGTGATTGTCTCTTGCCCATGTGGATATCTGAGCATTACGACTAGCTAATTTAATAGCCTTCTTACTACGCATCATCATTGTGAAGAATATTGCTTGAACCTCACTACTAGGCAGCCTGTTTACGAACTCCATGAAGTTAGATAATTCGTCTTGGGTCTCCAAGGTGTCAACTGCTTGGAACATAATCATAACTTGCGCTGATATCTCGTCAGGTACTTTGATACCCTTGGGGGACTTGATAATGTCTTTGACATCAACTAGAGATTTCTCCATTGATAGGAACGCTGACATATCGTTCGATGCCGATGCCCCGATAGTGCCAGCCAATGCAACCCATGTCGTGTTATCGCCCAACGCATCACGATTCCTTACGATGACATCTGCCTTAGCTAGTGACCTCGGTGAACAGAAAGACAAACTAGTCATCTTAGGCTTAAAGATGTACGGGTTGTCGCCTTGGTCGCTATCAAGATAAGATGCCAAACATCTAGGATACAAAGACACCCATGCTCTGATAACCCTAGAGACTCCATTAGCTGATGCCCACTCGAGCCACTCGTTTACCGTAGGTTTAGCCATGCGCATGATACTCACACGATTACCAGCATGATGTAACATACTATCGCCAACACCATCTGTCGCATTGTTAGATGTGCCAAACACAATACTACCTTTGGTCAACGCTCTATCGCCCGCCATTCGTTCGAGCATAAGTCTAGTAAAGATTACTTGTAATAGCTTGGGGGCTTTCATGAACTCATCAAGTAGAATAACTTTAGGCTTCGGGTCATCTAGGTTGAAGAGTGATGACACATAGTATTCCAACTGCTTGGTGGTATGGTTAGGAATAGTCATACCTATGTCTGACATATCCTTGACTGGACAATCTACATATATGTAGTCGTACTTGTCACCCTCAATCCCTGTGCCGTCTACTGGACTGCGCCATGTGTCGCCATTATCTATTGCTATCATAGATAACAACGATGTCTTCCCACACCCGGGTTCACTTAGTACGATAGGTGTTAACTCGACACCGATAAGAGGGATTGCATTGCGTAACTCGTTAATGGTTACAGTTGGCACAACATTAACTACCTGAGATTTACTCATTTGAAACTCCTTATTTAACTGAATTGAACTACACTATATTTAACTAGATGTCTTGCTAATGCAAGACGCTTATTTACTGCACACAACTAAAACTACTAAACTTCGACAGGATATCGTCAATACCATCTTTGACATTGTTGCGTATCGCATCGCTATCTCTGATGTCCTCTGCCTTTACATCGCCTAATACATCTTCCAACATTACCCTAGCTTCCTCCAGTATCTTGTCGTTACTAGGATTAAACCCCTTGAAGGTATCTATATAGTCTCTAGCCTTTTGGATAGTAGTCTCATAAATCTTACGCTTCTTGGTCTTGCCATTACCTAAGTCATCTACCCCACAACAATGGCTGATACTCTGCATTACATCTAAGAACCTCTGTGATTGTTCTTGCTGAATAGACTCGATGATGCCCTGTGTTTGAGTAGACAATGTGCTAAAAAGGTCATCAGCGATGTCCTGCGCTATGCTACAGCGAAAGTCATTCATAGGCACTTCGGACACATACAATGCAATACCAAACTTCTTCCTGATTTGGTCTACATTTGGATAGTCGTTTCTGTCAAACATACTGCCTTGCTTGAATGCCATGTCCGACACAATCGAATTGTAGTCCTGTAAAAACTCCTCTAGCAACCCCAAGAAGACAGTATTGTGTTCATTGAACTCAGCTTTAAACTTGGGTACATCAACGCTCGGCAATAAATCTTGCGAGTTGTTCCAACGATAAGTCCTACGCTGAAGCCAGTTATAGATGGTCTGCCTATAATTAACGATGGCTTTATGCTTCGGGTGATTAGCCAAGATGTTCTTAACAAAGCGCCCTGAATCTTTATCAGCATTCTTTGAGCTAGTAACCTCATCACTGATAACTCTATCCTGTTTAGTGGCTGACCATACATTGATATCTAGGCTAACCAAGACGGCACTAGACGCTAGACTGATTAAATGGTTCGGTTTCATAAGTTGCATATCAAACTCCTTCTTTTAGTATCTTGCTATAGCAAGATGGTTAATTAAATAAACTGCTATGTGAATTGCTAGGTAACATACTGCAAAAATCAATACACCTTTGATTAGGTCATCATTCATAAGACACTTCCTCCATTAACTACATTATAACATAACTTTACAAATAGAACAAGTACAATAGGTAAGATACTTACTTATCATCATTAGCCCTATCTGTTCCAAGAGGGGGGGTAAGCAGATAGAAGTGAGGGTTGTGTTCTCGGATAGCTTCTATCTTCTCAGCAAAAGTAGCACTAGATAACACTCTACTTAGCATAGACCCCTCGTGCGCATCTTTCTTGCGCTTCGGTTGCTTTGTCCTATAGTCAGGTATTTTAGTTCTAGGCATTATTCTTCTCCCTTTTCTCAAACTTCATTACACAATCATCAGTCTCGACACGATACATCTTGCCGTCAAAGTGGGGCTTGACCGCACCTGTGACAACTTCACATACCATGAAGGCTAACTCCTTAGCTCGCAACCTATGTTTGTTTGCCTTGTGCTGAAAGTATCCTATGCCACAAGTGGCTATGAAAGCCCACGCTAATAGAAAATCATTTATATCATTCACAATCTACCTCCTCTATAGTGTATGTGCATGGGCTATGCTTATCATCGCCCTCGTTTAACTTAAACAATAAGTCCTCGGCTATGTCATAGGTAAGGCAATTACATACCACCTCGACATTGCCCAATATATCTACTGCTACTATCTGATACGATTTGTTGTTAATCATTTCTTTTCCTCCCTAAAGTTGTCCATTTCAGTTACTAATGTACTCATTAAATCCATCCCTTTGTAAAATCCACTAAGAAAAGCATCTTCTCGGATATCACTAGTGGTAGTATCTTCTGACTTTATTAGGTATTCTTCGTAACTTTTTACCATTACCTTATGCACTAAGTCGTCAAACTTTTCCCTGTTATTTCTTCCTTTTAATCTTGCTTTCATTTCATTCTCCTTATGTTGATAACTTCTTAGACATTTCCCACATCTCGGCAAGCAACTCGTTAGCTTCCTCTAACGCTTCATCGAAATGCCTAGTCCTAAATTCCTGTGGGCAATCCTCATCAGCATGGTTAGCCAACCCCATTAGACACATCCACAACTTTCTTTCCAACTCAGTCATTTTGCGCCCCCTTATTAAACCCAAGACAGTAAGCAGTTATGAATAACGCTCTGTCGTAGTCGCTCAATGGTGAGTTACCATTCGGATAAGTCCTATCTTCGTAGTCGTAAAACTCTTGGTTTGCTTCGTCTTCCAACTCATCAAACCCACCTAAGTCTTTTACTCTCATCTAAGATTCTCCTCGGTATCATCTTCAAAGGTATAGAACTCATTGCGCATACCCTCATCATGCTCTTCACGCAAGTCTTCAAGTTCTTTGAAGTAATGGAGTAATTCCTCATAGATATACTC
>JAUKPQ010019360.1:0-11008 GCA_032273045.1 Chloridella minuta
GTCCTGAACATGAAGATGAATCGGATTATTAACTATTTATAAAATATGAAAATTATTATTACAGAATCCCAGTACAATATATTATCTAATTCTCTTAAAAGAAGATTAACTCCGGATGATTTTGAATATTTTAACAGAGAATTAGTTTATCATATTGACGATACACGTTGGGTGCCGGATTTTAATAAATTTTCTTATGATGTTATTAGTAGTCTTGTTAATGAATTTGTTTTGGGTAAAAAATATAATGAGTTACCAGCACCACCACAAGGCGTTGACCTTGAAGTGTTCGGTATGTCAACAGGGATAACTAAAGTTTTTGATCTTTACTTTGATATTATACCATTTCTTGAAAAGAAATATAAAAATAGATTGTACCAAGCCTGGAAGGTAAAAGGTAGGTCCAGATAAAAAATTCTCCCCTATATGAAAATCATTATAACTGAAAACCAAAACTATGTCCTTAGAAGATTACAACAATTTATTGAGATTGTTGAAGATCAGGTTGAAGGATATGAACTAAATGAAGATGGTGCTTGGTGGTGTAAACATAATAACCCAGATACATTTTTTGAAAATCTTGTAGACAGATCTATTGAGGAATTTATTAGTCAGAATTGGAATTTCTTTCACGATAATTCCGAAACGGGTGGTTCGGATATGGACATCAGTATGTTAAATAACATTGTTGAGAAGAACTACGGGAATTATATTAGAAATCTTTTTGTCCGTAAGTGTAATCAATCTCGTTGGTGATATATTTATTAACATGAGAAGATTAAACGAAAATGATATGAGCTCACTTATTAAAAAAGTGGTTGCCAAATTAAAGGGAGTCTCTGATGAGCAAATAAAATATAATATGAAACATAACCTGCCTTGGGATTGGGAAGGGTCTAAGGAAGGTTTCTATGAAAAGATGGAACCTAAACGTAAACATTCCGGATCTAATTAATATTTATAACATATGAAAAAAATTGTAAGACTAACTGAAAAAGATATAACCAATATGGTTAAACGTGTGATGAATGAAGACCTTTCAGATAGAACAGGTGATTTATATTCTAGTATTAATCAATTAATTGATCGTGAATTTGATGATGTTGAACCATCTGAAGTTGTTCGTATATTATCTAATATATTGAAACATCATGAAGGTAAGGTATACAGAAAGAAACGCAACATCAACCCTATTAGTAAAGATGAAGTACTTAGAAACTTTAAAAGATTTTAATTTAAAATAATAACAGGACCCCACCTCATCAGTGGGGTTTTTTGTTTTATGGGGTATTTATATTATATGAAAATCATTATCACAGAAAGACAACTAAAATTATTAACTGAATCAGATTTGAAAATGTATCTACAAGGGGTAAAGTATATTCCTGGTAAGAATGTTGATTATAGTACCATTCGAAGAATTGGTAAGTATCTTGTGGATAAAGATCTTATTGAGGAATTACTTTCCAAGTCAATGAACCGTTTTATTAGTGGTCTCACTAGGTCAGATATTAATTGTGATAATTGTAAATATGACGTTATTTTTGATACAACAGATGCAATTCTATCTTACTATGAAGATAGTTGGGATAACGAAGAAGGAGACGATTTAGAAGAACTGTCAGAGATATTTGATCAAATACGTGGATTTTTGGATGATATGTATAGTCAAAAAATTGAAGAATATTGTAGAACAATAAAATTATGAAAATTATAATAACAGAAAATCAAAATAAATTAACAAGACGATACTTTCAAATAAAAAATGAGGTATATAATCGTATGGATGGATCCAATCCTTGTTTTTATAGAGATTACCATGATTTTGATAGGTACAAAAGAGATGTGTTAAAAGCGGCAATCGATGAGGTTACAGATGACTCAGATTTGGAAATCGACCCAAGGTCATGGATAAATTTTAGAAATGAGATTTCTTATCTATTAAATGATGAAATGAAGGAGTTTTACGATAAAGAAATTAACGAAAGGTGTCCAGAATATTTTGAAGAAAATAAATAACTTTTCAAAAAATAGGATATTTATAAAATATAAATAATAATATGAAAAAAGTAGTAAGGTTAACAGAGTCAGATTTAGTAAGAATGGTTAAAAGAATCATAACTGAATCAGAAGATACATTGGTTGATGAAATAGATGCAATGGCTGATGAATTGGCTGATGATCCAAAACCATTACAAAAGATTGTCAATGCTATTGAAGGTGCAGGTCATGATGTTGCAGATTTTATAGTAAAATTAAGAAGGAATGGTAGAAAAATTCATAGACAAATAATGAGAAATATGAAAAATTTAAGATTCAAAAGAAATAGTCGTAACATAACAGATTGTTTTAAATTTAAATCGTAATAAATAACAACACTATATAAAGTAAAATTTGCCCTCGTCCAAAAGACGGGGGTAATTTTTGCCCTTATGTTATATTTATCTTATATGAAGATTGTTATAACAGAATCTCAATTACAATTTATTAGAAGATACCAAGAACTTAAAGATTGGGTCAGGTCTGACTATAATTATTTATTGGATCAAGGTTTTCCGCCTAACGAAGCAAAAGATATGGTAATAGATCATTCTGCAATGACATACTTGGATGACCCTGATGCAACTATTGAATGGACTGACGAAAATTTCGATAAGTTAAGACGATTCATTGAAGATAATTTTGAAGATTTAATAAGTTAATATGAAAATAATAATAACAGAAACACAGAACAAAACTCTTCTTAAAAGATTAAGAAGGATACAGGAAATAAGAGACACGATTGATTTCCAAACTGAAATCCAAGACCCTTGTAATTTTGAGGATGGTGAGGAGTATGCCGATTTTTGCATTGGGGAAGGGATTAGTTTCTTTTATGGTGATGAAAACTATGAGAGAGAGGACGATACGTTTGCTGATGAGGATGAGAATGAAGATAGCGGTAGAGAAGAGATAGAAAAATTAATGAACGAAGAGTACTATGATTATTTAGTTAAATTATGGGAAGAAGACGGGAATTGTTAAGATGAAAATAATATTAACAGAAAATCAAATTGAGTTTATACGTAGGTATAAAAAAATCAAAGAACTTATTGATGAGGGAATTGATACGTTAAATCAACAAGTCGATTTATGTGATTACACATCTTCTGATTTTTTAACTGAAGTTTGTTGGCAAGTATCTGATCATGGGGATGAATTATTTATGGGTAGAAATCGAGATGAGATTGATATAATTCATAAATGGATTCACAATAATTTTGATGAATATATAAGAAAAGAATTTGATAGAGTGATTGATGACCATAAATGTGACGAAGGTTTTGACGATGCTGATGATTATAACTTACAGGAATCGGATGACTCTAATGAAAATAAAACAAGTTTGAATAATGCACTTCTTAGGAGACATAATGTTATTATGAGTGAGATGGATCATTATATGACAAATAATCTTGCTTGTGATGAATACCCGGATGATGTAGAAGGATTTAAAGATTATATACTTGAACAAGTTACAGATGAAATGATGTTTAACCATAATGTAAATAACTGGGAGTGGCATGATGTCTATTTATCGTTAGAGGATATGATTGGTAAACAGATTAAAAAGACTTTTAAGTCTTGGACTAAAAAACATTGTTAAGATGAAAGTAATAATAACAGAAAATCAGTACAGTTTAATGCGTAGAGTTTCTCAAGTGGAGCATTCAATTAGACCTGTAATGGATAATGTTTATGAGTATTTACAATTTGGTAATCCAACTCCTTTAAATATGAGTGAATATGATACATTTATTCACGTTATAACCACTAAGATTTCAAATCAAATTCTTAATAATGAATCAATTTTTGATCCCGATAAAAAAGAGGTATTAAAAAAACAAATACAACGGTTTATAGAAACCGAATATATGGATATTATTAGAGAATATTTTTATTCTCGCATGGATAAAAATATTAACGAATCCACACACGATATAAAATTCAAAAGAAGATACGAGGAAATAGAAGAGGGTATTTGGGATTGGATTTTGGGTCATAAGTTAAATGTTATGGATACATTTGATAGTTTTTTAATTGAAATATCTTGGGATGTTGCAAATAAAGTACTTATTAAAATGAATATCCCTGAGGATGATTATGTCATGTATAGAAATCAATTAATACGTTTCATTAAAAATAATTTCTACACAGAATTAAAAGAGTTTTGGGATAGAAATAATTATTGGGGAAATAGTGAAAACATCAATGAGTCTTATGATAAAAGGATCTTCCAAAGACGATATCAATACATTAGTGAGTTTATCGATAGAGCTCTTTCACGATATGATGTTTGTATCTATGATGATGAAATTGATTTTGTGGATCGTGTAATGGATTATACTGCCGACCACATATACGAATCCTTATTTAATTTAGAATGGGACGATGATAATCATGTTGATGTCTATCAAGATATATATGTTTTTATTTCTGAACACTTTGTAGATAGAATCCATGAATTCTATGACGATAATAAACATATTTGTATAGATGAGGATGGTAATTGGATAAATTAATATATTTATAACTATGAAGACACAATTAAACGAAGAATTAAATGCAATTAAATATCTTTTTGATTATAAAAAAGGTAAAGTAATATCAGAACAAAATAATATATTACTAACCGAAGCCGATGGGCAAACTAAAGAAGAATATCCTGATTGTGTACAAAAATTAGGGGATGTTGTTAAAGCCGATGGTGGGTTACCTTATATTCCTGATGCGAATGGTAATAAATTTTTTAATAACAAAAGGGTACTTACCTCTGATGGTAAAACGGCGGATTACTTTTGTAGTGCGGAAGGAACCCCTAAAATTGGTAAACCTACAATTGAAGATAATAAGGCAATTTTATTGGCTAACTCTAAAAAATGTGGATGGGGTGATGATGTTGCTGCGTATGAGGCATCAGGGTGGAAATGTGATGGTAAACTAAACACACAAACAGTAATGTCCTCAACCGCAACTAACATACAAAACAAATTAAAAGAATTGGGTAAAGATATTGGACCAAAAGGTGTTGATGGTAAAATTGGACCCTCAACGATGAAAGCAATTTGGGAAGTACTCAAAACCGTTAAATAACAATATAATCCCTCCACAAGAGGGATTTTTTATTTCCTTATATTTTGTATTATCTACTATTGTAGGGAAATGAAAAAAATAATAAATTTTACTCCAACAGGTACACAAACAAATAGGGGAAATTCAAATGCCCCGTTATTACCCAATGAGATTATTGAGGAAGTTCATGAGGCGTATGAGTTAGGGATTACTATGGTTCACGTACACGCTAGAGATCCTAAAGATTTCTCAAACACGTATAAAAAAGATGTGTATCGACCAATAATTGAAGGTATAAGAAAACATTGTTCAGATTTGGCAATATGTGTGTCATTAACAGGAAGATTGCATCCTGAATTTGAGAAGAGATCTGAAGTTTTAGAATTATATCCTGACATGGGTTCCTTAACTATGTCATCAATTAATTTCCCTAAATCAGCATCAGTTAATGAACCTGATATGATATTAAAGTTGATAGAAAAGATGGATCAATATGGGGTAATCCCTGAGATTGAATGTTTTGATTCTGGCATGATTAATTACACTAATTATTTAATTAAAAAAGGAATACTAAAAGGACCCCATTATATGAATGTGATTTTTGGTAACATTTATAACGCTCAAATTGATTCGGCAACTTTGGCCTCAATAACGAATAGTTTACCGTTAAACACTAAAGTTTGTTTTGGGGGTATTGGTAAAGATCAATTAAATTCTAATGTTTTAGGGTTAATTTATGGGGATGGAGTTAGAGTTGGATTAGAGGATAATTTATATATCAGGAATAAAGAATTAACAACAAACTTAGAGTTGTTAAGTAGAGTTCATAGGATTATGAATGAAATGGAATTAAGTATTTTAACACCAAATGAATTTAAAGAATTAGGGTATGTCAACAAAAGAAATAATAATATTAGGGTATAGTGATGCTTATATCACTATGATATTTGATATGTTTAAGAGTAAAGGAGTAAAATTTAAAATACTCGATAATTTTAACTTATTTGATAAAGAAAGAATCCATAATAAAAATATAAATTATGAAATTATTTCTGAGTTGGAGGAAGGTAACCATTTTTTATATGGGTCCGCAAAAACGTCTACGAGAAAGAAGTTAATTGAGACATTCAACGTGGATAAGAGTAAACTTACGACAATCATAAGTAAAAAGTCTTTTGTGTCTAAAACAGTTAGTGTTGGTAACGGTTGTATAATAAACCCAATGTGTTCTATTGCCGGTAAAACAATTATATCGGATAATGTCTATATCAATAGATCGGTATCTATTGGGCACCATACTTTTATTGGGGAGAATACATCCATAAATCCAGGTGTGAACATTTCAGGTAACGTTAGAATTGGTAAGGATTGCCAAATAGGTGTTGGTGCAACTATTATTGATAATGTTACCATCGGTGATAACGTAATAATTGGTGCGGGATCTGTTGTTACAACAAGTATTCCTAATAATGTTGTTGCATATGGTAGTCCATGTAAAATAATTAGGGACAATAACGGATAATATTATGTTACATATTATTACACCACTATATCGATTTGAATTAATTGAGAGAGTATATGGGTCAATTTTTAGGAATGACGATATAACTTGGCACATATCTTATTCTAATAGAAGAGAATTACCTGATTTACCATTTCTAAAAAATAATAATCAAATTAAAATTTATCCCGTAGATTGTGAGGATAGTGACACAACCTTAAAGAGAAATACAATATTAAGTAAGATAAGAGATGGGTATTTTTGTTTTTTAGATGATGACACATTGTTTCATGAAAATATGTATATGAAATATTTGGAATGTGTTGAACATAACTTTAGAGGTATGTTAGTTGGGGAACAGATTAATAAGGATGGTAAATTAAGGATTATTGCTAGTAAGCCAGTATTTTGTCATATTGATACAGGTAATGTATTATCTTATCACAAATGTTTGGAGGAATGTGTTTGGCCAAAAACCAATATTAAAGGAGTAAACCAAAAGGATTTTCTTTTTTGGGATTCTGTTTATAATTACTATAACAAAAAATGTGCTATTTGGAATCAGACAATAAGTATATATAACAAATTAACTTAATAAAACTATTATGAACGAAAATCAAAAAGCTCAACAGTACGACAGATATATGTACGAATACGATCAACTAAGTAACCAAGTATCTTCAATCAAAGGTGAAAATTTTGAACTTAACGATAGTCAACGACAACGTATTCACGAATTAGAAAAAAAAATGAGATTCATTATGGAGTCAGCATCTAGATTATAATTATTTTCCGTAATCCCATATATTTATATATTAAATCATATAAATGACAAAAGTGGTAAGGCTAACTGAATCTGATATTGAAAAAGTTGTTAGAGGAGTTATAAAACAAAAAAATACGAAAGAGTTAAAATCCACCAATACTTTAATGGTGGAAATTGATTCTATGTTGAATTTTCATCATAGATCTAATTCCGCTTTTTTAAAATACACTGAAGATTTCTCAGAAAGATTTAATATATTACAAAATGTTAAAAATTTAGTAGAAAATCTTTTTTCTAATGAATCTATGATCCTTGAAAGATTTGATAAGTTTTCTAATAAAGGAGTTATTGTGGAATCAACATTTAATTTCCAAGAAGAATTAAATGGTTATTTTAAATTCACTAAAACATCATTACTATATCAGGGAGGTTTCATAAATGAATCTCAATATAATAAATATGATTTATTGGTTGAGGGATATTTAGATGATCTTTATAATGGTGCGGTTAGTGTTGGTAACGCAGTTGTTAGTGGTGCTAAGACTGTTGGTAATACAGTTGTTAGTGGTGTAAAAGCCGGATACTCCGCATTACAAGGGGCATGGAATAAATTGAAAAGTTTAGGTGTTAGTAAATTCATGGATAATTATAGAGGTTTCCTAACAAGTAATTATGGTGCGGCATTACAAATATTAATTGAAGTGTCGACAGAAGGGTTCGGAGCAGCAATACCTCTTATTGCTTGGGCATTATTAGCCGAATACGATATGGCCAATGTAATTGCCGGAACCCCTAATTGGTTTAATTTGTTATTTAGTTTAATTGGTACCGCAACAACAGGTATTGCGTCAAAAGCGATTGGGGCGGCAATGCCATTCTTTAAATCTGCTGGAAAGGCCGCAGGATCATTTACTCAAGCGATAGAATGGTTAGCAAAATCAAAATTCGGACAAATGTTTAAACCATTAGTTAGTGCAATTTCTGCAGGATTAGGTAAAGTACCAGGACTAATTGCTAAGGCAATGACATGGGTTAAATCTATTTTTGGTAAAGTTTTTGGAGAATCCGTTGTTAATTTCTTTGCAAAAGGGGCGAATGCAATTGGTAAATTTATTGGTGAATTGGGGGCAGGAATAAAAAAATTCTTTAGTACAACTGTGGTAAAAGGAGGTAAAAAGGTGGTGGCTAAAGGAGTAAAAACTGTTTTAGCTAAAGCAGGATCTTTAGTCCCTAAAATAGATGTGTATCTTGCAACCGCATCAGGTAAAAAATTCGCATCAAAAGTAGGTATTGAATCCGTAAATATAGTTAAAAAAGAACTTACAGGTACAGTTAAAAATTATAGTGAGGATCAAGCTTTAGCCTATATTGATAAAAAATATGGTAAACTATGGGGTGATACTATGAGATTTGTAAAAACCGTTAAGGATGTTAAAGGTACGGCACAAAAACTTGGAAAGAACACCAAAAATTTAACCAAATATGGAATACAAGGAAATGTAAATTTAGCTGCAACTAATTATAAAGATGTTATATCAAATACTCAGAAATTAGTTAAAACTACCGCAAAGGCTGGTGAATTAGGTAATAAAGTTGCAACTGAAGTATAAAATATATGAAAATGGAAATATCAAAAATAGTTAGAAAAGTATTATTGGAAATGGATGAACCAAGAGACGATTCATTTACTGTGGAGCCAAATGTTAGGATGATCCCAAGGGAGAAACAAATACAAAATATGTTTGGTAAATATGAGGATCAGATCCCCAATGATATATTGAGGTATATGAGAAAGAATCCTCAGTTAATGATGGATAGATTGGCGAGGATATATGGTGAGAACTTTATTGAGTATGCAGAAAAAGCTTATGTAAAAAATATGAAACTATGGAAAGAAAAATATTAAATGAAGAGTTAAATATGATGAAATACTTACTTTCTTATGAAAGAGGTGTGGTTATATCAGAACAGAGAAATATCGTCTCAGAAGAGACGGGAATGGGTTCTATGGTTAAAGAAAAGATTCAGTCAATGATTGAAAAGGAAGTTACCAACGATCCCTCAATAAGTGAGGTAACAAGTAATCTTCCGAGTGTTGATGACGTTGTTTCTAATGACGAGGTTTGTGATATTGTTACAGGAAATGAAGAACACGATAATATTATTTCAAAAGTTAAATCTGAGTTACTTAGAATGAAGAACGAAAAAGGTGCAAACTCATTATGGGAAGTTCTTAAGAATGTTAAGAAAGGTATCAAAATGGCAATTGTGAAAAATAAATCGGGTGACACATCTGAACCTGAAGAAGTTAACGAACAAATTGTTGCGGGTGGAATTATGATTGGAACCGCAATGGTGAGTTGGTCATTATTAATTGCGATCGGAGCAATTTTACTTGTAATTATTATTGCCAGTGCTTTAATTAAAGATGGTAATCAAAGTCACGGATGTAGAAAAAACCTTAAGTGGGGAGAAGTGTAATGAAAATTATATTAAGTGAATCACAAATATTGAATCTGTTAAATGAGGATATGGGTGTTAGCAGATCTACATTACCATATGTGAATTTAATTTATGGAGTTATAGAACCAATGATAGAATCTATGGTTCATAGTGGGAAGTCTTCACGACAAAATATTGTAATAGGTTTAGATAAGATTAGAAGTATTATAAAAAATGATGAAGATTCATTTTTAGAATTTCCTATGGAAGAGATTAGGGTTGTTATTTCTTTCTCTTACGAAAAGGGTGACATTGAAAATCATTTTGCTAGTGGTGGTTCGGCATATCCATTAAATGAAAAAACGGGAGATTATTCGTATATGAGAAAACCATCCCCTGAGATCCCAAAAAAAATTAAAAATGAAATTGATATGACATTAAACGGATTAATGGACATTGAGATTTATATTGATTCAAAATTTAAGATGAGTCAGATGGATGAACTACTTATGGATGTTAGAGATACCGTTATGCATGAAACGTTACATCTATATGAATTTTATAAACGATGGTTGGGTACTGGAACAGGAACATTTAATTTAACCAAAACTTTTGCGGGTAGAGAAAACCCAAATACCCCAAGAGAAATTTACGATTATTATTCTAACTTTTTAGATTACATTTATTATTCTGAACCATATGAAATAAATGCAATGACACAAGAGGCATACTCAAAAGTTTTACGAATGAGTTTTGACACATTTAAAACAACTAAGTATTGGACCATGTCAGATAAAATGGAAAATTTTAATGCCGATCAATACTATCGTGAGTTAGAAAAAAAAATTAAAGAACGTAGTGGTAAAGAAACATTAAATTATCATTTAAATAATTTACACAAATTCTATATAAAACAATATGTTAAAATTGCAAAAGATTTTAATCAACCTGTGTCTAATAAGATATTGAAGACTAAAAATGTTTATGAACTAATAAAAAGTTTTGAACTTAGAATAACTCAAGCTGGTAAAAATCTTAAACGTAAGTTTATGAAATTATATAGTATTGAAAGATAACAGATATTTATTAAATAAAAAATCATGAGTAAAGAAATTATAAAAGAAGAGCTTAATCAAATGAAATACCATTTTGGGTATAAACGAGGAGTTGTTATTTCAGAACAAGAA
>JAUKPQ010019371.1:0-11002 GCA_032273045.1 Chloridella minuta
CCGAGATATGGCAGGGCGGCGGCGTGGATCTTGGCAGAGGTGGACATGTCTTGAGACGATTGTCAAAAAAAAGCCGCGGCCTGGAATGCAGGCAGCGGCAGGGGTGGGAGCGGGGCGGGTCGGGAGAGGATTATTTGAGGCCGCTTTGTTGGCTGGATTTGTCGGCGTCTCGTGCAAAAAGAAACCCGATGCCAGCGATGATTTCCGCTTTGGCAAGCATGAGCTGCTCAGGATTGATCTCGCCAGTGCCGTTGGCAATGCCGACGGTTTGATCAATGATGACGAGGGAGGCGTGCAGGATCATGCCGACTCCGGCCAGGGTGGTTTTGTAGTTGGCCAGGACTGGCTTCAGGTAGCGAGCGGCAAAAGTCAGGAGCGTTTTCATGCAATCAAGGTTCTTGGTTCTTGGTTTTTTGTTTTTGGTTACTTGCTCGGGAGGGCAAGCACGGGGGCGTTTTGAGCGGCTTGGGCGGCTTGGTAGTCGGCCCACCATTGAGCCAACAGGCCAACTGTTTGCGTGAGAGTCAGGCCGGTGGCTGATTCGTATTTGGCGTTGGCTCGGTCGAGCTTGATTTGGGCGCCGGTGGTGCAGCTAGTGGCGGCGGCGAGCATGAAGCCGAGGATGGCCAACAGTAAGATCAGAGCAACGGGGCGGGTTTTCATGATGCCTTTTGGAAGTGTCAATGCACGCCTTGAAATGGGCTCATTGCTGCACATTGCCGCAGTCTTCGGCAGATTGCGGCTGGATGCTGTAATGGGCGGCGATGCGGTATTCGCGTCCGGCCTTTTCAGGAGGGGGTTGGATCTCGCCCTGGGCAATCATATCGACCACTTCACGCACGCTGACTTTTTCTTTGGCGGCGACATCAGCGGTGGTGAGGTAGGTGCGATGACTGGTGAGGTGCTCAGTGGCGGCGGCGTCGCTGGTGATGACGCTGGTGCTTTGGTGAGGGGCACTGGCTTGACTGGGTGAGCGACCGATGACGAGATTGAGCACACCGACGAGCACCCCGGCAATGATGAGCCAGTTGAGTTTGCTCAAGGTGGCGTCGATTTTTTCGACCAGAGTTTCAGTCATGTGCATGCGTGAGGAAAGACCTTCGCGGCTGTCAGCATCCCCGTAGAGAGAGCGCTCACACCGAGACAGGCGGGTTTCGATTTCTTCAAGATCATGGCCCATATGGGGAAAAGGTGGCTATTCGACTGGCCTTTGAAGTTCAGCTTCTTTGTTTGAACTGGTTTCTTGAGGTTCTTTGACGGGGTCGGGGATGAGCTCAAGCAGCTTTAAGTTGATGACCTGCCCAGTGGCATCGATGACCAACTTGTTTCCGGTTTGAGTAGCAGCACCAAAGGAGACAACAAGCTGGACGATTTCGGCGCGGAGTTCAGAGGGAATCATGGTTCAGAGGCGATGGTGGTGTAGAGGGTTTCGGTTTGGGCGGAAAAGCTGAGGCGTTTTTCTTTGGGAAGTTGCTTGGCAAGGTCCAAAAGAAGTCGACCTTTGTTGTCGATGTTGCGAGTCACCTGTTCGTCGATGAGGCCAAGCAAGACTGCCGTGGCCCAGGCTTCTGGTGAGGCGTGATCGGCGGACAATTGAGTGAGTGCAGCTTGCTGCTCATCATCGAGAGTTGGTAGGGTTGTGGTCATACAATTATGAGGCTGCCATGAGTCCGTGGGAAATGAGGATGTCGCGAATTTCAGTCGCGGAAGGAGAGGCGATGTAAGCCGAGCGATTGCCGCCATTGAGTCGCACCGCACCACGAGCTACCGAGCCGGTTCCACCGGCGATTTCCAAAGAAGCTCCAGTGCCGGTCGTGACGTTGTGGGCTTTGATCGTTTGGGCTGTAGCCGTCGTGGCATGGTTAGCGCCCATTTGTAGAGTTGCAGCGGCTGCTTGCAGCAAGGACAAAGTCACAGCGCCATTGGCATTGCCATTAGTCCACGCCAGGACGGACGCGGAACGTATTGCCAGACGATCACTGACAATGAATGCTCCCAGCAAACTAGCGGAATCTGCTGTGATGGTTCCGTATTGATCCACCGAAAAGAGAGAGCTGGTAATACCAAGGTCAATTAAGCGAGCACTAGCACCAACGGCTGTGCGCGTGACACGGCCATAAATGAGAGCAGGGTTGCCCGTGGTATTCCACGTTGTGCTCAGGTCGAGCGTGTTGGTGGCTTGCGATCCGGTTAGACTGAGTCCAGTCACGATGGCGTTAGGCAGAGTCAAGGCCCCTGTCAACGTGCCGCCAGTGAGCGGAAGATTGCCGCTAGCTGTGCCCGTCAACGCTCCGACAAAGGCGGTGCTGGTGACACTGGTCAGACCCGTAATTGTGGCAGGAAGGCGGGCCGTGTTGATCGTGCCGGTGAGCTGGGCAGCAGGAATGCTGGTGCAGTTGGTGAGGGCACCACTGGAAGGGGTTCCGAGGGCACCGCCAGCCACGAGGTTGCCAGAGGCCGTGCCGGTTAGAGCTCCAACAAACGTGGTGCTGGTGACACTGGTCAGACCGGTGATGGTGCTGGCCAGAGCTAGCGTTGGCGTCGTGGTGCCGGTGACAACGATTTGGTTAGCCGTGCCACTCACGGAGATGACGCCCCCTGTGACTTCTGACCAGACCCCATCGCCGCGCAGATAGGTGCTAGAGCTTGGAATCCCCGTGCCGAGTCGCGCTGGAGCAATGGTTCCCACGAGCTTATTGGCATCCAGATTGCTGTTATGAGTGAGCAACGTCCCCGAGATGTTTGGCAGGTCCAGGAAAATCTCCTCGGTGATTTCACTTGGCGGCTGGATTGTCAGACTGAACTGTGTGGTCAGATCGATGAACTGAAGGCTGTTATTTCTGAACACGCTTTCAAAGCCTGTGCCAGTGGCTCGGAAATTGGCCGCACTGAGGGCTCCGTCCGCGTCCCGTTTGGCGACCTTTAAGGCCGTCGATGCCGTTGCGACATCGGTGCCCAAAACGTAGCGGGCATCGCCGCGCGTATTGTTGAGGTATTGCGTGTGGTCATCGTTTTCAAGGCCGGTCAGGTCTCCATGATCGGTGACACCACCGCCGGTGATGCCGAGGTTGGCTTGCGCTTGCGCCTGCTGCTCGGGGCTCAGTTCCTGCGCGAGATCAAAGCGGATGGCGCGCGCTGTGAGACCAGCTTCCCAGGCATCGAGCACGGGGTTCGGGACGGCATCGCCCTCGCCACGCGAGTAGGCATGGATGACGTGCAGGTCAAACGGGTAACTCAGACGAGGATCGTCTTCGCCTGGCATTTGCCACTCGACCTGACAACGGAGAGTGATAGCCTCGTTGCCATCGAGAGCCTCCTGCAGCTGCTCGCTATCGCAGAGCATTTCAAAAACGTAACGGGTCTCACTGCCACTGCCGATGACATCGGCGGCGGTGTCCAGGAGTTTCGCCTCGCTGGTGTGGGCTCCTTTAGCTTTTGCGACGAACCGAGCCGTGACGCCTTCAGGCAGCGCCGACACGACTCCATCGATAACGAAAGCCAAATTGATGCCGAGACGTGTGCGATGCAGGGCGCTGAGGGACGGTGCCTCAATGCCCGTCAGGGTGCGGCGCGCGAAGCCAGTTTCGGTATGGACGTAAATTGTTTGTGGGGCCACGCGTGAGATGCGGTGTCAATGCGGAATGACAAAAGGCATGAAAAAGCGGCAGCCGCATGGAGGCGAACTGCCGCTGGAGCTGACAGACTCGGCTAGCCTCGCTAGCAGCTCAGCTTGGTGTTCGCCAGACCAACGTGAACCTTCACGCAGTCGCCGAGATTTTCGCGCTCCTCCTTGAGTCGTTGGAGCCTTTCGAGCAGATCGCGGCCAGTCGTCGCCCGCTCGGTGTTGATGGGCAGATTGGCGTCGTGGATGCAGTGTAGTTCCTCACTGCTGCATGTCGCCGTGAGGATGCCGGTGTAGGGGTCGTAGTGGGTAAGCATAACGAACCGTTGGACTAGACTGCTGGTGGTTTGGTCAAAGCGTTGTGATGGACGGCGGTGCCGTTGAGGGTGCCTGCATCAAACATGCAGGTCCACGTTTCCAAAGTGCCTGTCGAAGTCCCATTGCTGCCATTGGACCCGACGCCGGTGCCTGCCAAGCCAGCCTTGATGTCATAGCTTGGAAATTCACAATTGATAAGTTTTACTTGGCCTGGGTTTCCTCCATTTCCACCCGTGCTGCCCACACCAGCCGCATTGCCACCTTTGCCACCAGAGACTGAAATGCTTTCAATCAAAAAGCCGCGCAGCGTTACCTCAGCGCCATCCCCACCAGAACCCGCGCCAAGGCCGCCAATATTGGAGGGATCCGTGACATTGCCACCGTCGCCACCATCGGCGATTAGACTGACCATTTTCACGCCGCCATTGGAGATCATTCGGACCGTGCGTCCATCAGCTCCATCCATGACGCCAGGAGAGCCTAAACCGTCCCAGCTTGCCCCCGGTGAGCCACTGGCATTGACGCTAAAATAGCAAGCTTCACGACCACGGCCATTGATGGTGATCGGGCTGCTCATGGAGGCATTGATGTTTAGAGTGCCCGCATCGCCAGGGTTGAGCTCAATGACTGAGCAGCCTGCATTATAGGCGGCCTGAATAGTTTTGAACGGTTTGCCTGAATTGTCTATTTCAGCAGTGCCGTCATCGCCATTGATGGGGTTTACAAAATTGACGAGCGGTGTGGGAAATGCCTCACCATCTAAGCCGGGAGGGCCTTGAGCGCCATCGGCTCCGGCTGGACCTTGGGCACCTTGTGGCCCGTCCGGCCCCTGTGATCCCTGAGGCCCCGGAGGGCCGCCAGGGGTGCCGGGCTCACCCTGAGGTCCTTGAGGTCCCTGCTCACCCTGAATGCCCTGGTCACCTTGACTGCCTTGAGCCCCCTGAGCGCCGCGCACATTGGTGGCGGCTGAAATGCTGGAGGTTAGGCCGGAGGTGCTGATGTAGCCAGTGGCTGGCTTATCGCCCGTGCCGCCAGACCAGTCGTAAATCTCCAGAACAATGCGCGAGCCATCGGCTGCCGCGCGGATGAGGGGCGACCATCCGTCATCGCCAGGCGTGCTGCCGGTGATGGCAGAGACGATTTCAATGGTGCGTGCAGCGGGGTCTGCATTGAGTGTGACATTGGCCCCCGCGAGCAACATGCCGGAGATGCGTGCAAACGCCGCATCGAACGCAGGATCGGGGATCTGATCGTCATCGCGAGCAAAGGCGTTCTCGACGCTGATTTCAAAAGCGGAGCTGATGAAAATTTCGTCATCGACGATCCATTCGATTTGAGCGGCTAACAAACGACTGGGCAACGAGCCCAGATAAGCACGCAGATCTGCACCGTCGGCCAGACATTCAAAATCGTAGCGTGTGTCACTGCCCGAACTTGAAGCAGTCCACGCAGAGTCCAACAAATACACGGTGCCTGCGGGGTCAGTCGGATGCTTGATGACCAATCTGCCCGTGCTGCCTGAGACAGCCTGCATGACACCTTTGTTGCCAAAGGATACCGAGAGGCGGAGCGTCTCGCGCAAGGTCACGAGCAGCGGCTCCAGCGGCTCGTGATTGTTGGATTTGAAGATGGGATAAGAAGGCAGATCCAGAGCGATGTAGAGCGGGTATTTCATGAGCAGAGTAAATGGGGATTAATTGAGACGTGTGACCATGACATTAGCTCCGGCCTGCACGGTGATGGCTGAATTGGAGACCTCAGAGGCGAAACGCGCACGGACCTCTCCATCGCTGTTAGCCTTCAGCACGCCTTCGATGATGGCCATGTTCCCAGCGACCAGACTGGAGGCTCCAGAGGCGGATGGCAGTTGATAAGAGGTGAGGCCTTCGTTGATCACGCGCGAGGTAGCGTTCAGCGTGTATTCAGACCGATACTGCAGCAACGTGGTCGTGGGTCCAGTGATCGTGAATCGAGCGCCAGTCGTGGCGAGGGCTGCCGTGTAAGGAATCACAAAACGGAAGTGATACGACTTCAAACTTTCGACGGGGAAAGCGAGGCCCGTAACATCCTGCAGCGTGTTCGCCGTGCCGTTGTTATTCACGACGTTGTCATCGATGACGATGACGCTTGGAATCAGACTTGGAGAAACCACGCTTTCTTCCTCAGCGCCGGTGATGGGGTTGGTCTCATTGCCGCGCCAGACGTTGTTGTGCAGGCGGAGCTTCACATGCTGGGATCTCCACCAGCTGGCCGTGCTGGTGGTGCGCCAGGCGAACTGCGCGACCAGGTCAATGTAATCATTTTCCTTTTCAGTTTCCGTCCCGATCTTGAGCAGCTCATTGAGCAGTGTGGCATTGTAATTCACACGGGCCACATAGACGCCGCGTGAGGCATCGTAAAACCACGTCGAAGCCAGTGCATGAGCGTCGGATGTCCAATCTGGCGAGCCATCCTCTTTGGGCTTCAGCACAAATCGAAAATGCTCCAGCCCTGTGGGCGTGTAGGGACGGCCAGCATCCAGCATGGTGAGCTCGATGCTTTCGCCTGAGCCTCGCACGGCCTCCAGTGAGGTGACAGGCGTGAGCATGCCCTCGGAGATGACGAGCTGAGAAGTGGAGCGATCAAAAACAAGTTTCATAAACGGGTGATTTAAAGGGTGGGACGTTCAGGGAGATCGGCAGGCAGTGGTTTGGCGTTGCGGTAGAGAGCTTGCAGGTCATCAGACTTGTCTTTGACGCGACGCGCATGTGCCTGCTCACCGGCATGGTAGACGGCTGTCAGAACATCGCTCACGGCCGCATCCGCAGGCAACGTGATGTAGATGTCAGGCAGAGCCGTCTGACGCAGCCAACGCTCTTCTCGCGTGATAGGCACCAGGCCTGCCACAAGCTCAAAGCCCTGCGCTTTTAAAAAAGTTTCAGTGACAGCGTTCATGCGGCGTTTTCAAGATCGGTGGCTTTGAACACGTCTAACCAATGCTTCCGAAAAGCATAAAGGTCTGAGCGCTTGCAGGTGCCCGTGGTTTTGCGAGCTCGATACGGGCTTTTATTGCCTTGAGGCACCGCCTTGAGCAGCACGGCATGAATGCGGCGAAGATCAGCGATCTTGGCCACACCGGTGGATTTATCGAGCTGGAAATAACGCAGGGTTTTTGTGGGCTGTTTGGTCACCACTTCCGGCTGAGCAGGCCTGCTGTCATGGCCACCGCGCAGACCGACACGCGGGCCGAGATCTGCCATCAGCGTACGCAGATCCTCGGACTTGGCGAGGCCAGTCTCAGGAATTGCCAGCGGCTGATCTGGAGCTTTGGGAGTGGTCATTGAGGGATGGCAACAGGGACGTATTCGGTGACAATGGTGGTCAAATGCGGCGTGCCGGGCAGGTCGTAAATCAACGGCTCCGAGCTGATGCTCTTTAAGCTCCAAGCCCATGGCCAGTTATAAATAAAGCTTTCCGGCGAATACCACGGAATGCTGAAAATATCTTTGATCGGCGGCGCATTGTCAGGCGTGAGATGGCCCGGCAATTGATCGGTCGGAGGAGCCTCAAAAGTGATGAAGGTGTCTGCGACCTGGACGCGTGAGGAGTCCAGCGCGGTGCGGCGTGCATCCGACCAGCCGGTGGATGCGGTCACACCATTCACGGTGGCCACAAACGGCCAAGGCTTGCCATCCTTTTCACCATTCACAAGAGTAACAGGGTATTGCGAACTGATCACCTGATTGCCCACCGTGATGCGTCTCTTGCGCGCTTTCGGCAGGCCGTTGTCTTGCAAGACAATGCCCTTAAACGTGCCACTGACACGCCAAAGGCCAGCCATGCTGTTGCGTGGACCCGACACGCGTTTTTTCTGGACATCGAGCAGCCACAGGCTTTCAAAATGCGGATGCTTGGACCCGCGCTGATACTGCTCTGGATGCAGCGTCAGCCAGCTCATGCTGCCTGAGTCCCAGCCTTCATCAGGGATGCTCCAGTCGTTGTCTTCCTCGCGGTCCTGACCATCAGCAATGCCTTCACCACGCACGCGAATTTCGTAAGCCAGCCCTTCGATCTCCGTCACAGGCTCTGACTCGGTGATCCAAAAGTTAGGCAGCCCCGGAAACGGGCCACCACGCGCAAAGGTGAGCTGAGACGACGATTGAAACTGCTGCGTGACTGAGTCTAGGCCATTGGGCCGAAGCGTGATCTTGGGCGCGTCGATCGGAAAATCGCGCGCCCCGTGAATGATGAAAGGAGGTGGAGTCATGCGACGGCAGAGAGAATTTGAGTGATGAGAGCGATGACTTGCTGACCTGTTTGAGCATTGGGATCAGACGGCGAGGCCGCAGCTGCTTCTTTGGCCGCATTTTTACCCGCCTGCGCGGCAAGAGGATTGGCGGCAGGATCGGCACCAGGCACGTTGCCGAACTCTTTGCCAAAGCGTTCTTTCTGACGCTGGGTTTCGGCATTAAAGCTGCCAAAGGCATTGGCGACGGTGCCATCACGCTTGGCACGGCTGGTGGTGGCGCGATCTTCGGCACGCTGGCGAGCTTCATCCGCACCGCCCATTTTTTCACGGCTGAAGCCTTTGATCTTAGGGTCTTCTTTTTTGCCTTTGTCTTCGAGGTTCTTCTTGGCATCGACCATGGCCGTGGCCTGCTTGAGTGCCTCGGCCTCGCTCAGACCAGCCTGCTCAACGAGACGGTTCATGGTCTCCTGGATGGCGGCTTTACGCTGAAGCTCGGCAGTGAGTTCTTTGTTGCCAGCGATCTGGGCATTGATGATGGCCAGCTCAGCGTTGAAAAGGTCGAGAGCGCGGGCTTGTTCTTCACTTTTTTGGCCGCTGTCTTGAGCTTCCTTGGCGGCTTTCTCTAAAGCTTCCGTCTTGGCATCAGCGATGGCCTGATCAGCATCACGACTTTGCTTTTTCAGGCCGAGGAGATCGGTCTCGATCTGGATACGCTGGGCATCAAGCCCCGGACCCACAAGGCCAGCTTTCTGGCTTTCGAGATCCAAGATCATGCGAGTCAGTTCAAGCCTTTTTAAATTGGGAGGCAGAATGGAGAGATAATCCTGCTGACGTTTTTCAGCGAGCTCAGCCTCGGCATCAAATAGCTTATTAAGCTCACGTTGCGCGGCAGCACGGGCTTTTAAATCAACGTCAGCGCCGCCAAAGCTAGCGCCAGCATTCGGCTTGGTAACAGGCTCTTTTGGAATGATTTCTTTACCTTCTGCATCAAACTTTTTACCAGGGCCGAATTTTGCAAATGCAGCTTCAGCCGCGCCTTGATCGCTTGCTTGGCGATTGTAATCTTCAATATCGCTACCGCCAAAACCAAGCATCTTTCCAATGCCAGTCCCAACACCCTGAGTCAAAGATTCACGAACTTTATTGGCCTCGCCCAGAAAACTAACAATTTCACGAGTAGCGATTCCAATGCCTGAACCAATATCAAGAAAGAGCTGTTTGTTTTCCTCCAATACGCCAGCGAGGCTTTTTGCACCTTCTACACCCTGCCCAAAGAGGCCTTCGGTTAAAGCGCCCGCCGCTTTATCTACGGCACTTGAAAGGCTGGAAAAAGCAACGCCGGCCGTGTCACCAGACTCACCGAGCGTGCCGACTTTTTGAACAAGAAAATTATATAATTGACCCGCTTTTTCAGCTTTGGCGATGTCTTCATTTTTAATGTTTAGCACTTTGGCAAGGGTGCTGTCAGCTCCGATGTTACCACTGACAATCGAGCGCATCTCTTGAGCAAGCTGCTCAGCTGGAATGTTGGCATTTGCCAAAGCGTTGGCGAACTTTCCAACAAGATCAATATTCTGCTCGACACTGATTCCAGCCGCCTGTGAGCTGCCCAAGGTTGCTAAAAAGCCATCCACTAACCCAGTCAGACTGGCAGCAGTCTTCGGCTCTAAATCGACCATGGCTTTCATGGCTGCTGCAGCCTCGTTTTTAGCGGCCTCTGTGCTCAGGCCCTTAAACTGCCGAAGGACATTGGAAATAGCGGTCTCACTGTCACCAATCGTCTGATTAAATTCGAGCCCTCGTTTGACCAACAGGCCAAAACCAGCTGCTCCAGCTATAGCAGAAATCCCAGCGCCAGCCCCACCAAGGATGGCGCCAACGCCACCACCTTGCCCGGAGTCTCTTTTCAGCTGATCGCGGAATTTTTTGGCCTCGCCACGGGCCTTGGCGAGCTGCTCTTGCAACTGAGAAATATCGAGAGTGAGAGAGGCTTCGAGGGAAGAGGACATGGGTTACAAGGAGGCAGCAAAACCAGCGTCTTTGGCGGCGGTGTTAAGGTAGTTGTTCCAGCGACGGTCGAGGGCATCGACACGTTTACTCAGCGCAAAGTCGATGCGGCGGCGGATGTCTTTGACCTCGCGGCCGTAGCTGACTTCGTTAGCCATCGTGATCACGATGCGCTGATCGTTGGCCTCGATCTTCAGGCGGCCTGGCGAATTGAGCTTACCGACGCCATACGGGAGCTTGGCCCCGAGAGCGCGGAGGGCATCCGCCCAGCCGGAGGCGAGCCACCAGACGTGGGATTGCTGCTCGGTGATGTAGTCGTCGAGCTCTTTGGCATCAGTCACGAAGGTCGTGACATACCGCTTCGTGCGGTTTCTGCGGCGAGATCCACGGCCAAAGCGACTGTGCAAGGTGCCCCCATCAAACGGAGCCATGCCTTTGCCTGTTTCCTCTCGCAATAGACGAGATGCCTGTTGTTCTTCCCCATTATTCCGCAAGAACCAAAAAGCATCCGCCTTGGCTGGCGACTTGGCCTGCAAAACCTCATACGCATCATTGGGGGTGCCGTAGATGCTGCGGATGCCGCGATCTACAGCGGCCTTGCCTTGAGCCTCGGCTTTGCGGCCGGTGAGGGCATCGCCGCCATAGGGCGGGGTGATCTTGGCGACTTCCACAAAGAGCAGCCGCGCCTGATCTCGCATGACCTGCGTGGCGGCTTTCTTCGAGGTCCGGGCAAACCGCAACACGGCTGCATCAAAGGCAGCATTGCTTAGGGTTAGGCCATCAGGAGCGGACATCGGCGGGAGGAGTGAGTGTGACACAGTGAGAGT
>JAUKPQ010019382.1:0-10999 GCA_032273045.1 Chloridella minuta
CTTTAGCGGTTTGCTCTACAACCATTGGAATCAGTGATGGCATATCTATCCTTTATGTTATAATATTACTATTATACATTAAGGGGTTAGTTAAGTCAAGTCTTTTAGTAAGTTAAGTGATTAGCCGTTTTGAATGGTTTGCCGATTGCGGCATACTCTAACTGCTTAAGAACCTTTTGCTTCATTTGGCGAACTTTGATATGGTCATGGTTATAATCAAATGTCTTTAAGAACCTAGCAAAGGTAGATTTCTTAATGCGTTTTGGTATAGTATCCATGTAAGTGCTAATAACTTTTGGATCATACCCAAACTTGTCAATTAGTTCACAAGCAATATTAAACGAGTGTGCGCCCATTTCATCTCTGTGCCCATAATACTCTTGATCAACACGTTGTTTGCGTAATTCAGCTGTACTTTCATATCCAGGGATGTCTTTGAAGTTTCTACTACGATATTGACGCATATGGATAACTTCGTGTAGGATAGTATCCGCAAACAATGAGCATATTCTTTTCCAACGATACTCTGTTATCTTAATTTCACGATCATTAGGATGATAACTTAATACTACTTCGATAAAACGTTTCTTGCCAAATTTATCCAATACACTATCATAACTACCGCCCATATAAGGAAACCCGCGATCCTGTGTTGGATCATACTGTAGTTTCTTTATACTAACTGGTAGTTTGGATTTGATATGTTTACTTAAACGGCGGTGTATTACAGTTAAAGGGAGTTTTTGACCAACAACATCACGCCCAGCACAATATAGCATACTGTACAAGTTATTGCGATCTAGCAAACTCCAGTTAAAATCCCTACGCATTCGAGTCTCCGATTAGACTCAGTATTTAGCTATCTAGGGCATTGATTTACTGGGATTACTTTCATCTCTACTTTTCCAGCGTTTGCAAGCTGGTTTGGATTCATAGTAACGGATATATGGCCCTTTAATTCGGCGTTTCCGTTAATAACCACGTTTGGCGGCCCGGCAAAGTAAGAGTCCACAAAATAAGTGGCTCCTTGTACATTAAACCCACTTGAATGATCCAACATATCCCAGGAATAACAAGCCACATATATAGGAGCATTTTGCTGGTTGTACATAGTTACTCGAACCCTGGGTTGACTATTAACCATAATATTAAGAATATTATTAACCTTGGCAGTATCACCAAACCCAAACTTTTCGCTATAGTTAATTAAGCCGCCGCTTGATATACTAATAGTTGATACTGGGGGTCTACATTTACCGCCAACTGCTAACTGCCAACATAAGTCTGGTCTAGCTTCTTGACTAGTAGCTTTAACTGCTTCTTGTAAGGACTTTAAGTAATCGCGATTCCATCTAAGTGTAAACGGAACAGAAACTACTCCGTTTCGATTATTATCAAATGTAACTACTACGGGTTTGATTTCTAAATTAAATCCTAGTCGATAAAAGTCGTTGACTACCATACTGACTAATCTATCGCCAGTAGCCCGTTCTTCTTGTAGTGTAGCCAACTGAACTGCGGCTTTACTGCCTTCTACATCGCCTGGTTTAGATCCTTGATTTAATAAACGATTAGCAAGGTTGGACTTTTTAATCCAAACCTTCATAGTGGTTTTAACACCTAGTCCGCCTGGCTCCTGCTTTACAATTTCATATTTGGTAACATAACCAGAAGCATAACTGATAATTTCATCTCTAGTCAAGCGGTTATTGTTTACTTCGGATTCGGCAGCAATAACAGAACCTACGGCTTGTTCTACAGCAATTCTAAATCCATTATTGCGAGCTTCGTCGGGAGTGCGACCTTCGCCCATTACTTCGATATAGTAAGTGCGTTCAGTTTCAAATATAATCCATTGCCCGATAGATAATACTACACCCACAGGACTAGGAAGAAACATGGCTCCAGTAATAACCTGAGCTTGTGCTGACGTAATTAAGCCAACACAAGCCAGTACTGCTAAGATGCGTCGCATCTTACATTGCCATTAATTTGCCAACTTCAAGACGAGTAGCGTTGTGTTTCTTATCCCAACGCATTACTACCATTACTGCTTTACCATCATTGATGATTTGACCTTCTTTCAAGTATAAGCCTGAAAGGATACCACGGTTGTTTGAAGTAATAGTGGTACGAAGTTTAGAAGCAATTTTCATTGCGTTGTTACGCTCTAATGTATTTTCCTTACTGTCAGTTGATCCGTTAGCCATTTTCTGACTTACTTCGGCATCTACAGCTACTAAGTCATCTGCTGTACCAGTATTGCCTTCGGTGGCACCTGGTTTGTTTGTAGCAAACTTATTGACGTTGTTGTCTTTAGCGTGTTCTAAGTTTTCAGAAATCATAACTACTGATACACTAGTAGTAATTGTTTCTTTATAGATAAAGTCGATTAGTGACTTCTTAGCTTCCAGTTCTGCTACACGATATGCTTCACGCTCTGAGTTTTGTGAACCACCCCAAGCCGCAGCATAACCTGTAACTTCAATAGCTTCTACGTTACCTGTTAAACTATAGATAACTTTAACACCTTGTTTTTTAAATTCAGAAGCAGCTAGGCGTTGATCTGCAATTGGAGTAGTAGCCGATGAGCCAGGCTCAATACCAGCGTTACCTGCCATACCAGATGGACCTGATGAGCAAGCTGTCAAACCTGCGGTAATTAATGCGGCTACCAAAATGTTGTATTTCATGTTATACCTTTACTTTACGAGTTGTATGTTACTACTATAACATCATACGTATCGAAAGTCAAACATTTTGGTAGATAAAAAAAGCCCCACCGAAGTAGGGCTTTTGGAGTTAGCGTGTACTAACTAATTACTTAGATAATTTAGTAAATTGCTTAGTAAACTCTTCTGATTGTGTTTTAACAATGTTAGCAATAGAAGTGAAAGCTTCTACTTGAGCACGAGCAAAGTCACTAGCGTCAGTTGTTAATGCTACTAAAGTCTTGCTGAGCTCTTTTGGCTCTACATAAGCTAATACAGCTTGTGTGTTCTTTTCAGCTTGGTCAATAAACTTAGCTGGGTTTAATGCTTCTTTAATTGTTTCAAAATCGAATTGTTTCATGGTAAATCTCCTATAAATTAAGCGAGTTGTTTCGCAAGCCCAACCAATTTGGCACTTGCTGTTCTCTACTGTATTTATATAATTATATGGCATCGCAACATTTTTAGCAACCTTTTTGGCTACTTTTAGGTGCGGAGTTTTACCAAACCTATGCTTCTAAGTATTTGTATGTATGTCCAACCAATATCAACTTCAAACCAGCGACGACTTAATTTAACACTAGCTGGATTGATATGATGATTGTTATGTAATTCTTCCCCGCCAATAAAGATCCCCCAAGGTATGATGTTTGTGCTCTTATCCCTAGTTTCGCCATTTTTATAACCAAACCAATGGCCAACACCGTTGATTACTCCGGCTGCCCAAAACGGTATCCATACAATTTGTACAAGCCATACTAATAATCCCCACCATCCTAATATCAATACATCTATAGCTAACATTAAGAGGATTCCATGGAAATTATATCGGGTATATACCTTACGTTCAATCCAATCATTAGGAGTGCCTTTGCCATAACTCATTATGGTTTGGGTATTCTTACCTTCTTCAACATAATACATTACGCCACGACATAGTATATTCCAAAAGCCATGTACGTGTGGACTATGCGGATCTCCTTCTACATCACTAAATCTATGATGTTTGCGATGTATAGCTACCCATTGGCGAGTAATCATGCCAGTAGTTAGCCATAGCCAAAAACGCATGAAATGTTCTAGTACCGGATTAAATGTTAGCCCTTTGTGAGCTTGACCGCGGTGTAAGTATATTGTAACGCAGGCTATTGTAATATGAGTTACAATTAGTGTATAGAGTATGATAAGCATCTATTACTTATTTAAATTAACCCAATAATTCGCTATACGGACGCCAGGCGTTTTGAAGATTTAAAAAGAATATGTTCTTGTTAGCAGTCATAGCTTCCTGTGCGTATGTAAGTAAGGATGCTGGTGGAACGTGAGTCATGGATTCCACATCTCCATAATTTTCGTGTAATTCTAATCCGTGTTTAGTAGCTAAATGCTTCATAGCGTTATTGCGGTTTAAGCAATGTAAGTATAATGTATTAAACCCGCGGTTCTGTATCCAATTAATAGATTCACTTATCATCTGATCTGCAATACCTTGGTGCCTGTGTTCTTCTGCGACCATAATACCAAATTCCATATCCTTATCAGATATGCGGGCCATATGAATAACTCCTACCCACTTATTACCTTGTGTAGCTACTAAAAAGTAATGCTCTTCTGGATTGCTCAATATACCATCTATTAAACTATTAATAAATGTAGGGCTAACAGCAATACCAAAATAGGTAGCAAGGGTGTCAGCTGATTGCTTGCGAAGCCAATCACCATATAGATGGAATTCGTGTATCGCAAGGAATCTAGTAGCTAACATTATCTATAGCAGGCTTGTGCTTCTTTGATTTTGCCGTTACGGGCTAAATTAGCTGCATACTTGGCTTTACCGCAAGCACAGAAAAAACTGTAAATTGATTTAATAAATTTTGACATTTTGTGTCTCCTTAAAAAGTGTAGATACTCATGGTTTCTACTGAGTATTTATCATTATAATGCGGCAACGCACAAAAGTCAATCTAAATTTAATCAAATTGGATTAAATTGGATTAAATACAATATAAGGAGATTATTATGTTTAAATTTATTACCAATATGTTTACCAAAAAGCCAGAGGCTCCGGTAGCTGAAACCCCATACAAAATTGAGGCTCCAGTCAAGGCTCCTACAGCTAAAAAGCCAGCAGTTAAAAAAGCTACTACTGCTAAACCTCGTAAACCAAAAGCCCCTAAGGCTTAATGTTGTAAGAAGTAACGGATTAATCCTATACTATCAATAGTAACCAGGAAGGCGGAGTTTGCGAGTAATCCAAAACTCCGTCTAGTCCAACAAGCCCAGGCACTGGCACAGCACCCAGCAATAAAAATACTATAAAGTGGCACTACTGGAATATTAGGAACAGTGGCCGCAAATATAACAGCGGATATTACACTACAAGTCCACGCAAATAATTCTGCACAAAATCTAACTCGATTACTTTTCCAATCCTGTCTAATATACTGCCAACTGTTTGTAATCCATTCCATCTTATAACCATTTCAATTTAAAATATGTTGCGTCTTCTGGCCGTTCAAATCTAAAAGCAAATCCATCTGTATTATTATGTCCGTGTAAGTGATATCTTCCACCTGGTACGTCATCTATCCAAACTAATATTTCTCTTATCGAGTAGTATGGATGATTCATAATTTCATTCCACAGTACTAGTACTTCTGTCCACGCAGGCGCAGGATCTTGATAAGCTACTCTTTCCATTGTTCGTACAATGCCCGACTAGCTATATTCTTACCTTTGCTTTCACACATAATATCAAAGTTATCTAGAAAAGTAAGTGCCCACTCATTAGTTTCTGTATTCCAGTAAAAGTCAGAGTGTGCTCTTAGTTTTTGTTTCTTATATCCACTTTCTAAGAGCGTGTCCATACATGGGCGTACGGATGGAAGGTGTCCAACAAGTAAATCTTCACGGCTAAGAGCATAATGAATAACAGGACGAGTGCCCCGCCAGCTATCAATAACTCTTTTACAACGGTCATCTCCGGCGTGTATATACTCGCCCTCGCGGACCCAGTGATGATGAATGTCCAGGACAGTAGGAATAATATCAGAAAGGCTAAGAGTATGTTCGATCCCATGGGTTATTTCCTCGTTTTCAAGTGTAATACAACTGCGGGCTTCGGGTGACAAGCGGCCGTAGGCACGTCTAATACCTTCTGGACCTTCTCTACCCGAGATGTGGACGTTGATTTTAAAATCTTGGAAGGTACGGCCATAACCCATCCATTTTGCCATATCAGCATGATATTCAAACTCCTTTATTGATTGTTCAACAATACCTGGGTTACTACTGGCAAGAACAGTAAACTGACCAGGATGCATGCTGAGGCGAACAGCATTAGCCCTAGCAATGTCTCCCACTTGTGCGAAGTGTCTTTCTGCGTATGCCTTGACATCGGCCCTTTGCCAAAAATACGACCAATTGGCATGAGTATAAGCAGGAAGGATGTCACTGCTAATACGAACCATACGAAGGGGCTCTGGTAAATTTCCAACTCGTTCAACCAACTTTCTTGTTGCTTCAATATTCTGGACCATAAGGTCCCATAACTTCTGTTCGGCTACTTCTTTGGATTGCCGATTAAGCCAGGTAATAGTCGTAGTCCCTGTATTGTATTGTTTAGCATCGTCGGTTGCTTTAATCCCGTTTACTTGTTCAGGAGTATCAATCCACTTGCACGCAAATCCAATACGAGGAGTAGATATAGTCGTCATGATATAATAATACTATATCACGAATTAAAAGTCAACCGTTTAGAATGGTCAAGACGTTTTCAAAAGAGTCTTTGCCAATATTTGGTAATTCGGCTAGCTCTGGCATAATGTCACCAGGGTGGTCAACCAAAATCCACTGTACAGTTGGAGTTGATTTAACTGCTTGCGTTACTAATCCGCGATAGTTACGATCTCTTAATTCCAAAATTTTATCTTCTGGTTTTGGTTTATCAGTCCAATCAAAGCCAACTAGCAATACAATATCGCAAATAGATGCGGCTAAATTTATAGCTACTATTTCATCTTGACGATCTACATAGTGGCCCATAAAGTCACCTTCATATAACCTAACACCCGGTGGGCGGTCTAATGCCAAAAAGTTTTCGTTTGGAATATAAAAATTACAAGTAGCGTGAAATGCTCTTTTGATTAATTCTTGAGCTTTTTGTAAATCGTGGCATACTACGTTGTCAGTATTAAATGCCCGCCAAGTTTTCCATGACCCCCAAAATGCTCCGCCACTCTTCATGCTTATCACATCAATAGTAGGATCTATTACTAAATCGTCCGCTAGTACCCATTGTATATTCATGATATTATTTAGTTAAGGTGTTATATGAGTAGTTTATACTTGGGTTCTTTGGGGGCTAAATATTTAATGCTTAAAAAAATAATAACAAGTCCTTGGACAGCATTAATCACATTGGCACTGGTAGTGGGTTTAAGAATAGCAGACCCTACCTTTGTTGAATCTATTCGTTTACGTTACTTTGATACACTAGTAACATCCAAGCCCGCTGAAGTTATTGGCGTACACGTTATAAACATTGATGAAAAGGCTTTAGAAAAATATGGACAATTTCCTTTCTCCCGCGATATCTACGCTACCATTATCCGTGATCTATATCGTCGGAACGCTGGTCTTGTTGTTTTCAATATTCTTACTCCTGATAGAGATCGTATGGGTCGTGATGGAGACTACGTCCAAACGCTCAGACAGTATCCAACAATTCTCCCAAACCTTGGCGCACAACAAACTCGTAACCAACCTCGGCAACCAGGCTCGATTATTATTGGCCCGTATAAAACTCAAATAGTTGAATACCCGGGTATTATTGCCAATGTACCACAAATAGAGCAAGCGGCAGCTGGTGTGGGTATTGTAAACACTTTTCCTGAAATAGATGGAGTTGTTCGTCGTGCTCCTTTAGTAATTTCCAGTGATAGAAAACTATATCCTAGCCTTGCTATGGAAACATTGCGTGTGGCTGGAGCGGATACTACATTCCAAGTTAAGCTCAATGAAAACGGTGTTGAGAAAATGCGTATTCCAGCGTTTGGCCCTATTACTACAGATAGTTTAAGTCGTATATGGATTGACTGGAGTATGGTTCCAGAGGTACATAGTTTAACAGAACTGCCTCAAGACTTTGATGGTGAGATAGTTATTGTTGGTGTAAGTGCTCAAGGACTTGCTAACCCAGTAGCAACAAGCAAAGGTGAAATGTTGCCACAAGAATTACAAGCCGCAATACTTGGTACCGTTATTGCTAACAAGGATCGTCCTGTAATTACACGACCTGATTGGGCCGACGGAGCAGAAGTTATTGCTATTGTTGTGCTTGGTGTATTATTATTATTTTTAACAAGGTGGACTTATGTCGGTATTATTTCTGGTGTTATTATTGTTGGCTCTATTATTCCTCTTTGCGGAATTGCTTATAGCAGCTATTCTTGGCTCGTGGACGCAAGTTTTCCTATTGCTGGTCTTGTTTTGGTCTTGCTTCACGCTTATGGCGTTAAGTTTGTAAGTGAGTTCTTACAGAAGCAACAGATTAAGAAACAGTTTGGTAGTTATGTTAATCCTACTATTGTAGAACGACTACAACAACATCCTGAATTAATTCGATTAGGCGGTGAGAAGAAAGAGCTATCAATTGTTATGACTGATATGCGTAACTTTACAGCACTTGGCGAAAGCTATGGTGAAG
Organism: Chloridella minuta; assembly: GCA_032273045.1. Taxonomy (NCBI): domain Eukaryota; class Xanthophyceae; order Mischococcales; family Pleurochloridaceae; genus Chloridella; species Chloridella minuta. The sequence goes on from JAUKPQ010019382.1 coordinate 8,419, forward strand.
CAGGAGTTGAAGACTTTACTAAGGTTATGAATTCATACATGACAGCGTTAAGTGTACCTATTTTAAAAAATGATGGCACACTTATTAAGTTTATCGGCGATGCTAGTTTACATATCCATGGCGCCCCTATTGATGATGTTAACCATGCTAAACGTGCTGTTCAAACAGCACTGGATATGATAGAAGCTGTCAAAGGATTTAATCTAAGCCTAGCTGAGTTAGGCAAGCCGCCGGTTGGTATGGGGGCTGGTGTTAACACAGGAGAAACAGTTGTTGGTAACATTGGTGCTAAAACAAAGTTTGGATACGATGTATTAGGTGATAGCGTTAGTATTGCCGCTCGCTTAGAAGGACAAACAAAAAGCTATGGTGTGCTATGTATTATTGGCCCTAGCACTTACGAACAAGTTAAAGATGAATATTTGTGTTTAGAATTAGATAATATTGCTGTTAAAGGCAAGTCAGTTGGTTTACAAATTTATGTTCCGTTAGGATTGCGTAGTGAGTTAAATTTTAGTCGAGGTGATGAGCAAATGCATGCCGCTATGTTAGTATTATATCGCCAACAAAAGTTTGACCAAGCTATTAAATTCTGTGGAGATCTAGCTGGTCGCTTTAACGGCGCAATGGATCACTACTATGAAATATGGGGTGAGCGTTGCAAAGAAATGAAGGGCCGTAATTTACCTAACGATTGGGATGGCGTTTATCACGCTACTAGTAAGTAATTACCCTTTGATATTCTCAGCGACTTTCTTGTCGTCGTCAGCTTTTTTTTGTACTTGCTGATTAATTTCTGCTTCTGCTTCGACACGTTCAAACTCGATAGTCTTACCACGTAGATGTAATACTGTATTAACTTTTTGATTTAATCGAATCAAATCGTTGTCTAACATACGGATGCGATCAATAAGAGCAATAAGAACTGTATTGGCATCACTAATAACTGGCTTAACTTCTGTAGTTGCCCAAGTCCATACATATTTAATGATATAGCCCATACCAACCGCCATGACGATTGGGAATCCATATTTGTTTACTAAGTTTACTATATCGCCCATTTTATTTCCTTATTTGTATATGTTGTCAAAGTGACCTTTTGCTTGCGACCTTTTTTTTAGTGGAATCGAAGCATTTACTTTTGTATATCTGTTAGTTTTTTTGTTATATTTTTTTTCGTAGTATTGTCTAATTTCTTCCAAAGACCAAACGGCATAGACACTTACAGCTAATGCTAATACCGCAATAAAATAAATCGCAAACAACATCCATCCATTTACGTACATTATTTTCCTACTCCGTCTCTTAAAAACTTTTCTAACGGATCAACTTTAATCAACATAGTACGACCATTAATGTTAGTGACTTTAAAATAATCGCCGCCACGCCAACCTAAATTATCTACATCAAGTTCTGGATCTAGTAGGATTCTATTAGGTTCTAAGTCCCACTCGTAATCATAGTATCTCATTAGTCTCTCCGTGCGTCGTTTTTGCCATCGGCACGACTAATACGGTCAACGTCAGGACGTAAACCCAATGCGTTACTTACAACGGTATCAATACGGATAACGTCATGGTTCATGGTCTTAACACGATTGTCCAATGCTGTAATAATCCCAGCCATGCCTTTAACTGAAGATAGAACTCCAGCTAATAGTAACTTGATTGTGAGATATACAAAGTAGCCGCCGGCGAGTGCCGCGGCAATTGGAAATCCTAGATCCCCGATGATCTTGAAAACTTCATTCATACTAGCTCCTTGACAGCTTATGCTGTTCTCTTTATTATGTTAGTATTTAGTTATTAGGTTAATAAAAAAGAGGCTCTGCAGAGCCTCTTGAAATATCCTTCGTAGCTGGCTTGTTATAGTTATTATGCCTGCTTATTATTTAAAGTAATACCTTAAGAAGTTATATGCGTATACACTCTACAGCTAACTATTGCCTGATATAACTGTATGCTCCACAAGTAGTACATTGTATAGTCATTGATCCTGTATTGGCTTGCGTAGGATTTGTTTGTTGTACTGTTACTTGTGCGCCGTTACTACCATTCATATTCAGCGTAAAGTCTTTTTGTGCTGATCCTGATTGTGTTGCTGAAATAGTATTATTCACATTGGTTGTATTGGTACCAGACACAATGTTAAATGTATGATTGGCTGATCCAGATTGATCTACAGTAACAAGATTACTAGAGGCATTTGGCAATTCAATTTTGGTAGTTTGTACACCAGGCCCTGCTTGTTTAATACTAATGTTGTTAAACTCGCTTGTACCAACTCCTAAATAAGGATTAGTGCCAATGGTATAACCTGTCTTTAAATCATTATTGTTAGCTGGCAGATATGCGCCAACAGCTACCGCAGCCACGTGACCTCCGCCGTCTTGCTCAACTTTGATTTGATTGTTGCCACCAACTTGATCAATGTAAACATAACTTGGTTGTGCCAAAGAGTAGTTATAATATACTAGCCCAATAACAACGGAAAGAATAGCAATAATTTTCATATTAGTTCTGCTTTAATGTAATAGTGGTTGTGCCAGCATTATTAACACGATTCTTAACTTCTACACTAC
>JAUKPQ010019393.1:0-10995 GCA_032273045.1 Chloridella minuta
GGTTATGAAAATACAGTTGCTACTACTCACCTTGCTGGAGTAGAAGTTCGTCAAGATTTACCTGCTGTTCAAGTATATGATGGTGCTCGAGGTTATTCTTTAACTAGACCACCTAGAATTTCTGCTTATATAGATACTACCATATACCCAACTCCTAGACAAACTGTATTATTAAATCCTAATATTAATTCTGATGGAACTATTACTAGTGTTGATATTGTTAGTCCTGGTTCTGGATATGTTATCCAACCGTTAATTGAAGTTGAGCCTCCATCTGACGTAGCGTTTACACAATATTTTGCGTTAAATGATATAATCTATGATAACAATCTAAGATCAGGAACCAATAGAAATACTATTAGTATGATTGTGCCTGTAGACGGAGCAGTTAATGTACCTACTGTATCAGAGTCAGTTACATCATCTATTCTAGTGCCGATTTTAAACGCTGAAGGTATCACAGTAGGTATGGGTGTATTATACAATTCAGACCCAACTCCTAGATTTATCCCAGCAAATACAACTGTAATAGAAATTATTCCAGCTACTGATATTGCTCCAGTATTTGTTAAACTAAATGTAGCTGTTACTTTACCACAAGGAGCTACATTAACATTTGTCCATCAATTTAAAACAGGTGATCCTGTAAGATTCAAGGCATTAGCTGGTGCTAAGCCTCCATTAGGGTTATTAGATGATTCATATTATTATGTAGGGGCTGTTGGTGGTATCGTAACTGGAGTTAATGTAATATCAGCTGGATCTGGTTATGTAGATATACCTACAATTAGAATTTTGGGTGGTGGTGGTATTGGTGCCGTCGCTGTAGCAGCAATGGCTGTAAATTCTGAAAATTCTTCAGCTATATCTATCACAAATGGAGCAAGTGGTGTTGGATATAACGAACTTGATTTAGTTTCTATCAGTGTCCCAAATGTTCCAGATCCTGCTATACTACAAGTATTAACAGTTAACGGGGGTGCTATTACTTCTGTGGCTGTGTATAGAGTAGGTAGTACGACGTATGCTGGCTCATATATTAATTTACCAAATCCGATCGCTACATTAACAAATGTAAGTACAGGAATTTATGATTTATCACTTACTAATCCTGGTGTAGAGTATATACAAATTCCAACTATACAAATACTAGGTGGTGGAGCAACAGCTATAGCTACAGCACATGTAGCTAGTATGTACTTGAGCTTAGCTATAGTTAATGGTGGTGGTAGTGGATATTCATTAAATGATGTTCTTACAATTAATAGCGGAGCAGGTACAGCAGCTAGGTTAACTGTTACTGGTTTAGGAGCTGGTAATTCAGTTACTGCCGCAACAATCACAGTAAGTGGTAGTTATAGTACTTTACCTCCAGTAACTGGAGCTACTACAACTGCTAGCCCAGCTGGTGGTACAGGTGCTACATTTAATTTAAGATTCTCAGTAGAAGATATTGTAATAGATGATATAGGTGCTGGGTACAGTTCAACACCTATTGTACAGTTCAGTGAATCAACTGGTACAGGTACAGGAGCAGCAGCAGAGGTTATAATGCCTAATGGTGCTACTGTATCTGTAACTGATTATTCTGTTGCTGCTATTGAAATAGTAGCAAACCAACTTGATACTACTATACCTACAGGTGGTATTGATTACACAACTGTGCCTAACATAAGTATTTCTGGCGGTGGTGGTTCTGGAGCAGCTGGTATAGCTATTATAGATAATGATAAACCGCAATCTCGCATCGCACTTTATAAAAATAAATCAGATGCGTTAAACAATCTTAACAGAATACAATTAGCCAATGACGGTAGAACTAGCAATCTAAAAGATTATAGATTAGCAGTAACAGCTATTATTGGATCTGTATTTGGTGGAGATTCTGTACGTGAAATTACTACTACATTAGGTTTCGATAGAACATCGTTTACTTCAAATATTACTACATGGCAACCAAATAATTGGTATGCTGGTATTTTTGAAGATGTACAGCGTTTAGCAAGTACTCCTATCTCAGCAAGCACTGGATTAGAAACTAATCTACATGTCGCAGCTAGTAGAGGCGATACTTCTTTAGTACTATCAAATAGAAAAGGTCATGTTTCATCATCTGTATTTGTCCCTCCACAAGGCGGAGATACATTTGGAACAGTAACAGCCATATTCGTAACAGGTGTTAGCACTAATTTATCCTCAGCAGCAACAGTAACAAACGTAATTGAAGTTGATACTGTACTAGATGTATATGTTGGTATGAATGTAAGTATAGGGCCAGATCCTACTCCAGGATATGATAATTCTTATATTAAAGTTGTGAGCATTGATGAACCAAATTGTTTAGTTACTATCGATCAAGTTATCACAGCTACAGCTGGTATAAAAGTTGAGTTTACTGACTACGATGTGCAAAACGTCAGTGTAAATGATTATTTTGAATACGATGCTGATCCTACATTATCAAAACAAGTAATCAGTGTAAACAACATACAACAAAACATAACTACTATTGTTTATCAAGATACAGCTAAACCTGCGGATGGTGATTTATTATCATTTACTCCTAATATACTGAACTTAGTTCAAAATTATCCAGCGATTGTTGATATACCAATTAGAATAGCTGATCTTCTTATCACTGGATATGGAATTCAAGATAATACGCATCTAACTCCAGACTATAGTTATGAAACTAATGCTGGCTATTTAACTATAGAATTTGATAATTATGTAACTACTGATTTAGACACAGCTACATCTATTAAGATAAGCACTGTAAGTAATATTCTTGGTAATACATTAGTTGCTAGTGATTCGGGCGTGGTATTAGCTATCACTAGTGTAACTGAAGCAACTACTATAGCTCCGGTTACTATTACATTTGATTGGTTAAATCCTTCAGATTTGAGTACTCCATTACGTATAGCTCCTGGCCAGGTAAATGGACAACGAGTAGGATTCTACCGTTTAGGTCAGTACAACGAATCTCCAATCTACTACTACTTGAAATGTGTAAATCAATTAAATAGTTTACCAGTTAATAATACTAAGGTTGAGTTATACTTTAATCAAGAACTTAACCAACCAGTAACATCATTTAACTTCGCACAAAATGATATAGCTTTGATAACTGTGCCAGTGGCATTTAATCGTTCTATTGTATCCTTCCAAGGTAAAGTATACGAATGTGCTATCAGTAACAATGACTCTACATTTAATATTGACAACTGGGTAGTTGTAGGATCTAATTCTAGAAAATTAAATGCTTTAGATAGAATAGTAGCGTTTTATAAACCTACTGTTAATATGCCTAATAGCACAAATACATTGATGACTGGATTAACATATCCTAACTCAGTATTCCAAGGTGTTCAATTATCAGGTGATTCATCGTTTGGTGGACCAACAGTATATGTTATTCCTCAGCGTAACATTACTGGAATAACCAGAGATATTCCAGCTAGAGTTACTACAAGCGAAGAACATAACTTAAAAGACAGAGACTTAGTAACTATCTATGATATTACTGGTATGAATGAAATAAGTGGTAAAAGTTATTTTGTAAAATTAATTTTAACCCCCATTACAACTCCTACTGCTCCTAATCTTACTGCTACTGATCCATTTTCTTTTGATTTATATTTAGATATTAACTTGGGTATTCCGCTTGATACTATAAGTTTTGCTCCTTATATTTCAGGTGGTTTAGTTGTTGCTAATTTAGATTATGCATTTAACTATCTAACCTTAACAGGAGAGTCTGCTGCTCCAAATCCTAGTAATGAAAGTTGGGATGCTGGTGGATGGTCTTATACTTCGCCTAACGCAACAGCACTAAAATCGTTAGATACCATACTACAAGCACCTCCAATGAGTCAAATTACTGACACTACATATGATGTAGTAGGTGGTATATTTAATGAAGGTTATGCTCCTGAAGAAATGGTAGCAGGTAATATTACCGATGATGTTACTATCTATGTTAAGACTCGTCCTGGCGCATCATGGGATCCACTAACTGTATTCCCTCCAGCAACAGATAAAGTAGATCATACTGGTTACAAGGTTATTACATTAGTATACGATACATCAATTGATGGAACAACCTATTCATTTGATAACGTAACTGCTAATCCTTTAACTGTTGACGTATTCATCAGTGTACAAAGTATAGTCAAAGGTGCTAATAAACAAGAACTAATAAGAGCGTACAATAATAGTGATATACTAAATCCAATTGATCCATCTTATCCATATACATTCTCTGTTGATTGGCAAACTAAAACAGTTACTATATTCAATTTTGGAAACAGTTCAGTTGATGCGTTTGCGGCAAATACAGAAGTTCAAGTATCAATAAATGAAATTGGTGGTGGAAATCAATTAATCAGAACATCTTCTGAATATATCGCATTCGCTGTTGGAACAGCTATGCCTAACTCTGTCTTAGAGTTAGATGTTACTTATTATGATCCTCAGTCTCCAGCATCAAGCTTTGCTCCTGGATCAGTTCCTACAGATCCATATATTCCTCCACTAGTATACAATAACGGTAATCGTATTCTATACAGAGGATTAATATCTACTACAACATATAATCCAGTAATTGGTTCAATTGATAAAATTATAGTTACTAACGGTGGTTCAGGTTATACAACAGCACCAGTAGTAAATGTTATTAGTGTAGGTACAGGCGGTAGTTATGCCGCAGCTAGAGCTATAGTTAAAAATGGTTCAGTAGTATCTGTCATAGTAACTAATAGTGGTGGTGGATATTCATCAGCTCCTATTATAGAAATCGCTAATCCACCTAACTATCCTGCGAGTGGTACCGTAGCAACAGCAATAGCATACACTGCTACTCCTGCTATTATTGTTACAGATGGTGGTAGATTATATGATCCAACTCCAGGCGCAACTACTGTTACGTTTGATGTACCAAGAACAAGTTATCCTGATGGTGTAGCTATTCCTGGTGGTCGTGCTGCTACAGGTATAGTTAATGTATCACCAGTAGATCCTATCTCAGCAGCAGGTGGTGTAATCACTAGTATCAGTATTACTGATCCTGGTTATGGATATCAAGCAGGCGACATTGAAGGCTTCGACATCTTAGATGGTGGTAGTGGATACAATTATGCTCCAACAATTAGACTAGTTGGTCCTGGTGGTTCAGGTGCTGTGGTCGCAGCTACATTAACAGGCACAGTGTTATCTGTTACTGTAGGTAATGGTGGTTCAGGTTATGCTACTGCTCCAGTAGTAGTGTTTACTGGTGGCGGTGGTATAGGCGCAGCTGGAACAGCAGTACTAGGCTCAGGTGCTACCGCAGGTCAAGTCGTAAGTGTTACAGTTACAAACGCAGGTTCAGGATACACACATGCTCCTCAAGTTGTGTTTAATAATTCTGGTACTGGTGGTAATTTTGCTACAGCAACTTCAGCTATTACTGGTAGCGTTAACGGTATCACTATCTTGTCAAGTGGTAGCGGATACACTGGCGCACCTGTAGTAGTATTTGAGAATGAAGGTACTGGTGGCGGTGGTGCTATCGCTGTTGCTCTAATGACAGGTTTACCATCAGTTCAAAATGGTGGTATGGTTATTGGACAACCAATGTCCCCTACACCAGCTGCAGCGAAAGCTAAAGCAACAGCCACTCGTGTGAGCACTTATACTGATACATCATATATTGTTCAATCAATTGATGTAGTAATTAATGGTAGTGGATATATCACAGCTCCTATAGTTACAGTCATAGCTGCTGAAAATCCAGAAATAGCCGGTGGTGTAGTAGCAGTAGCGGTTCTTGGCGATGGTATCAACGGACCAATTGATTCAGTTGTAAGAATTGATGTCATTAACACTGGTAGTGGATTTACATCTGCTCCAATAGTTAGAATGACAGCGCCTGACTTAATTACTGGTACTCAAGCTATGGCTCAAATAACAATAGACAACATGTTAAATATTGTTGATTTGACTTACAAGTTTGGTAGTATCAACAACCAAGCAACTGTACAATTCAATAGAACTATTGATATCGCAAATGAATACTTAAGTTTAGTTGTGTTTGGTCCAACAGTAGCATCATCTGGTGTAGTTGACCTTAATTCATACTCGATTACTGAAACTCAGTTCTTTAAATCTAGGGCAGGACAAACATCATTCGCATTGAAGAACTATGCGTTACAAGATAATCCTAGCAATGCTATTGTAGAATTAAATGGGCGTAGAGTTCCTGAAATATTCTATAGAGTATCAACTCAGATAGCAGATGGGCAACGCTATGGTTACACTCCTCCGATTCCATTACCAGAAATTGCTAACTTAAATGATATATGGTATCAAAATGGCACAGGATATATCGCAGTAGGTGATTATGGTGTTATCACAACATCAGTAGGTGCCCCTGTATGGGATTGGGAATCACAAATAGCAGTTGATGCTATTAGAGCATTCAACTCCGTGACTGCTGACTATGATGACACTAGCGATACATATAAATTTACAGTAGCAGTAGGTGACGGTGGACAAATATATTACAATATAGATCCATTTGTTGTTGAGCCAACTCCTTATCCATGGGTACCTTCATTAGACTTCCCATTCTCTAGTGACTTAATCAATGTATCATATGATAAAGTTAATGGACAGTTTATGGCATTAGGCGCAGTAGATACTGTTTACAGTACGAACGGTGATGTAACTGCTGTATCAGCTTATGGCTTCTCAGAAGTCATCACTGCTGGATTAGTAACATCCATTAATATGCAAAATTCAGGAACAGGTTATGCTACTGCTCCTACAGTTGAAATATTAGGAGGTGGCGGTTCTGGTGCTACAGCTATAGCACAATTAGGTGGCACTGCTGTTATTGCTGTTAAAATTACTAACCCAGGATCAGGATATACATCAGCTCCTATCGTTCAATTCTCAGGTGGTGGTGGTTTCGGAGCAGACGCTATTGCTGTTGTAAGTTCAGAAACAGGTATGCGTTGGTATGGTGGTATAGCTCCAACGTTGGGATGGGACGAAGCTTCAGGTGGATGGGATGCTCCAGTAGATTGGGACACAACTACTCCATTATTCGCATCAGCAGCGCATAGAAGTTTAACCGGCTCAGGAATAGAAAATATGTCTATCATTGCTTGTGCTAGTGGTTCTGTATTGTTAAGTCAAAATGCTTATGACTTAAATGATTCAGTGTTCACAATAATTATGCAAGCAGGTGGTTCAGGTTATAGTGCTACACCAAATGTAGCGATTGTTGGTGGCGGTGGTGTAGGCGCTGATGCTGAAGCAGTTGTGTCTGGCGGTGTTATCATAGGTATTAATATTACAAGTGCTGGTGTAAATTACAGTTCTAATCCTACAGTTCTAATTACTGACACTACAGGTCAAGGTGCTGCTGCTTTTGCTAGTATCGAATCTAGAGTTTGGGTATACATCAGTAGTTTATCAACTGGAGTTACTACTGACTTTACATCGATAGCTTATGATGAAACAGATGATTACTTTATGCTTTGTGGAACAGAAGGTACACTAGTAAGATTGACACCTGGAACAACTAGCGTTAATAAAACTATTGCTACAGTAAACACTGGAAATTCATTTACAGTAGCAAGTGTAACAGGGTTAACTGTAGGTTCACGTATTACTGGAGGTGATATACCTACAGAATTGTATTGCTATATAGCTGCGGTTGACGCAGGTACAAATACAATTAACGTTACACGTAACCCTACTACAATTGATGGTTCATGGACATTTACTGTTGGTGATGTGTTGACAATAGGTAATACTCTTGAATTTACTGAAGAATATAGCGGTGTATTACGTGACTTTAAGAAAATTATTTGGACTGATATCTACGGAGCAGGCGCTAATGAATGGGCAGCAATTGGATACGAAGGCGAAATGGTATCACGTAGTGCTAACCCAGTATTGACAACTTGGACAATAGCTCCTTTACCTGATATGAGCAGTAACTCAATAACATGGGATGCTGATAATAGTGTGTATGGTATCTCAGGTAATTTTGGTTATGTATGGACATACGATAACATATCTACGCTAACTGTAGTTAGAGAATTTGATCCAGCAGCACAACTACAAGTATTTGTAAATGGAAATCTACAAACTTATGGTACGGACTGGTTATTAAACTTTACTGAGGTGTTCTATAACGCATTGTTTGATGGAGAATTTGCTCCATTTTATGGATACTTTAATACTATACCGTTTGATCCTGAAAGCGTATGGGTAGTTTTTAGTAAATCAAGTTTACCACCAAAAAATGCTATCATTAAAATGATTTATACAAGTAGTATTCCTACATACAGAATAGTAGGACAAACAATGACTATGTATGAACAATTACGTGCTAATGATGCGGTGGGTGTAACTACATTTAACTATACTAATCAACAGTCTTTAGAAACTGATTACTTTGGTAACGAAGCCGTAAGTGGTATTATAAGCATTAATAAATTTGTTACTCCTGCTATCATCGTTACAGGAACTGGTACTATAATAGAAGGTACAGCAATCAATTATCCTGGAGAGAACTATGATAGTTTAGGTGGAGTAGGTGGTGATATACTATCTGCTGTAATCACATCATCAGTGGGTGGTACAGGAGCAGAGATGAACGCAATCCTAAATACCACTGGTGGTGTCAAAGAGATTATAAATTTAGTAGGTGGTTCAGGATATCTTGATCCTCCAATAGTTTTATTTGATGCTCCATCAGAACCTGATGGACTATTAGCAGAAGGTATAGCAATTATATCAGGTGCTGGAGTAGTTACTGAGATTCAAATTACAATTCCAGGTAGTGGATATACTACTCCTCCAGCGATAACCTTTGACAACACTGGTACAGGTGGTTCATCAGCAAGTGCTGAGTGTACATTAGGTTATTCAATTGACTTAACATACAATGATGTAGCTACTGGATTCGTAAATGGATTACAACTTGTAAATGGTGGGCAAGGATATACTCCTTCAACAACTACAGTTACTTGGGCAGATGGCGGTACTCCTACAGAAGAAGCTACTGTTAATTGGAATATCTCAGGTGATGAACTTAACTTTATAAATGGAGCACATGTTAGAATAGACGGTTGTATTGGTACTGAATCATTAAACAGTTCATATACATCTACTACAGTTACTAATGGTAGCGTAACATTAACAACTATTGACAATCCTGGTAGTGGATATGTATCAGCACCTACAGTTACATTTACTCCTCCACAAAATCAAGGAGGTGTGACAGCTACTGGTACAGCAATTGTATCAGGTGGTGAAGTTATTGATGTTAGAATTAATATCGCAGGTTCAGGATATACAGTACCTCCACTAATCATATTTGATAATACTGATACCGGTGGTTCAGGTGCTAATGCTATATCAAGTATCAATACTATTGGAAAAACTACTAACTTCAATAACGGATACTATGTAGAAAACTTAACACCTTATTCAGTTGCTCTTTACTATAATGAAGCTAAGACACAACCAGTATCAGGTCCTGGATTAGAACCTTATTCAGGTGGTGGTTACATTTGGAACTATGGCGCATTTGTATTAGATCAACCTTCATGGGATTTAACTAATACTGATCGCTTATGGGTAACAGTTGATGGCGCTCGTGTAATGCCTGATCATCTACGCATTTATCAATTTGGTTCTAATCAAAATGAGATTGGTATCTTAGAAAGTTTTGATACAACTGCTGATGTAATAAGCACATCCATGACACCATACAGTACTCCAGGTCAAATGAACTTCTCAATGCAGCTTAAAACTGATATAGATAGTCTTTACAATTTATCTGTTATAGCTATTGAGTTAGTTACTCCTGGTAGTTTTGATTGGGGAACTGATCCTAACTTGATTAATGTAGAAATAGAAAATCCAGACTTATTTGGAGGTATAGCACCTACGTTACAAGTTGTTCTAGGAGATCCTAATGATGTATTAGTTAGATATACTATCCAAGGTATTAATATTATTGTTGGTGGAGTCAATAAACAAAGTACAGGATATACATTTGTTCCTAAGCTTAGAATAACTGGTCCAGGTACTGTAGCACCACAGTTTAGAGTAATTATGCAACAAGATCCTACTGTTCTTGGTATAGTTCGCAGAGCTAATCCAGACTCACAAACTTGGTTGACTCAGCCATTGACTGACATCGATGAACTTATCTATGTTCAAAATGCTTCACGCCTAGTAGAAATTTATTACTTAGATGATGTCGTAGAAACTCATACATATACTAACAAGTATACAGGCACTAGCCAAACAGTATATGGTATCAAGTTACCAGCAACTGATTATAATCAGTTTAATGGTGCTGTAATTACAGATGAAACTACAGGTGAAGCATTGATTGCTGATGATTATACGTTGACTGCTGTAGGTACTAACTGGTATATAACTTTCCCAGATGCATCTCGTAACGGTGATATTATCAAAGGAACCTTAAACATAGGTAATATGCTGAGTATCGGCAGCGAGGATATCAAATTTGGCAGTATAGATTTAGTGAATAATACAGTCGGTAATTTAACTAGGGGATACGATGCTACTATTCCAGGGTTGTATTACCCATTACATACAGTAGTTGACAGTCTGCTGCCTAAGAATGTAATGCCAGTACAGTACTATACTGAAGCGTGGAATGAAGATTATTGGGGTCCGGTACAAGCAAGCGAAACTCCCCCAGCAATATTCTTAAAACGTGACATCCTTTGAGAGATAAATAATACTTATGAATACTGAGCAAAATAAGCAAGAAACAGCAGCAAATACTGAAGGAAAAAAGCCCCTAAAAGAAGCTAGACCTAATGAAGTTGGGGGCTTTTATTTCTCAAGTCATGTAAAAATTACCGACCCAGAGACTAACGAAGTCTTGGTCAATACTAGAGGCGATTAAATGATAGCACAACCAATGTTAAAAATTGAAGGATTTATCAAAATTAC
>JAUKPQ010019404.1:0-10993 GCA_032273045.1 Chloridella minuta
CGCCTCCATCTGTCTTATTGTTTAAGATGCCAGTGCCTAAGTCTTTGCGGCCATACCATCTAATTAATTTGCGCTCAATGGCTAACGCACCAATTTCTGTTAAGCTAGATTCAACAATAACAATTTTGTTTTGATCGCTTGGAATTCTAAAGTGATGTTTACCCCAGGCTCGTTTATGTTGTCCTTTACCTATATAATAAGGTGTATTGTTGGACTTGCGTAGATACGCATAGACATAAAAGCCATTGGGTGGGTTGGTTTTAGTAAATATCATTGCTGGCACTCCTTTACAGTGTTAGAGTAGTTGGGAACGCCAATTCCGCGAACTACACCTATATTTAGCCAGCTAGATCAGAATTGGTCAGGCCAGTCGCGGAAAAGTGCATGCTGAATGTCGCCACTAACAAACTGATTAAACGATTTGTGTTTGACTTCAAGTTCTCCTTCCAATGGAGCAACACGACGGAATGCTTCATCCATCTGAGCCATGTTCTTGAAATCCATGAGAATCATCCATTCAGGCATGTCAGCAATACTACGGAAACCCATCTTACAACGAGTAATTCTGTACGACTCCATTTTGCCTTCACTGACTAAGTGATCAAAGAAACTCTTCATTCCGTTAACGAATTCGAGGTCGCTGATGTCACCTTCTTTGTTTGCCCATATAGTGTAGAGATCCATTATTTTGTCCTTGTGAAATAATATACATACATAATTATATGAAAATAAAGTTCAATCATAATTTTGGCCAGCAGGAACAAGGGGAGTTTTTTCACTTTGGATGTGAGCTGATCGAAGTACAAGCCGAAGAGCACAACGCAGCTTTAGATTTTGGTTTTTTACAAACCATTCGAAACAATCAAATATGCTGGTATCAAAGTCGCAGTACCCGCATTCGTGTGAGTGAAACCAACTACGAACTCATGACTACTGCTTGTATCATTCCTGATCCTACACCAGCACAGTTCACTGAAATGGATCACATTTACACCAGCTACTGCTACTATAAAAAGTTTAAGAAGTATTTTGAAATAGGTCAACGCTTGACCAGTGACCGTTTTATGGCCTACTATCACGATGACATATTTGTGGCCTGGACCAAGTTGCGTGAGTATTCACCCGAAGCCATTGAAACTTGCCTGTTTGTTTGGGACTACAGTTTGCCACACACACGTTTAGGAACAAGAAGTTTAGAACACGAGATTGCCTGGGCCAAACAACAAGGCTATGAGTATGTTTATCTAGGCCCTGGATACGAGCGTAGCAGTTTATACAAGGCTGACATGCAGGGCTTTGAGTGGTGGGACGGTGATGAGTGGCGCACCGACGCAGACGAATATCGTGCCTTGTGCCGTCGTGACAGCAAAATTAAGTTGCCCGCGGATCTTTACGGTGTTTGAACAAGGCTTCTAAATACGCCGCTGGCCATTTGTCGTAAAAGCCCTGCTTGGCCACAAGTCGGGCTTTTTCATTTAGATCTGAGAGATTTTGAATCAGCATCAAGGCATAGGTACCTTGATTCATGCACACACCGTTGACCATTTCTTTATCTGCTGGGTGGTCCTCTAAGGCCAACAAGTCATGTGGTAACAGCCAATGTTCGTTGGCCTGATGTAGTTTATACTCAAACTCCATGTGACCCCATTCTGTGGCATCGTACACATAGATAACCACACTCTTGGGTAGACCTTTGATACTGGTGTCGCAAGCGTCCCAGTAAGGATCTCTACCCAGCCTAACTTCAAAATCACGATCCAGTCTGGCCTTGCGAGCATACGGACACGGAGCCCACCCGCCTAGATCAGGATGAGGAACTTCTACAAAGTTCTGTATCCATGTTTCAATATCGTTTTTTACAGTTTCAAGATCCATTAGAAGAAAGGCAGTCCAGATTTTTTAGTTGTGTCTAAGTTTTCTTTAATCAACACACTGATTATTTTACGCTCGCTCATGCTTAATTGCAAGGCTTGTTCGTAGTTAATACCACCACGCATGTACCAAGTCATTCGTATCGCCTCTTGCCTTATGTCGTTGCACTCTTTTTCCATCTGCTCAACCATGAGGTTGACTTTTTCAGAGTTTAAGACTAAGAGGCGGCTGCGAAAAAACTTGTCATGTCCAAGGTAATTGCTTGTTCGTACTGATGCTTGCAGTCTGGGCATTCAAGTTTAACTGGTTGAATTTCGCTGGCCTGCTTGGAATTGATAATAAAATCACGAATACGATTAAACAGGTTGCGATCACAGTTTTCTAAAAACTCTGAAATAAACTCTGGTTCGTTGACAATGCCGCCTGGGGTCTGGATTGATTTAATACTCTGTGCTAGGGCTTTAATTGTGATCTGTGTGATCTTTCTCAGTGCGTCGCCTAATGCAGAAACCTTGGCTTCGTCGGCCACCTGATCGTCGGGCAACATTTGTAAAATCTTTTGTTCTTCAAACTGCACTTGATTATTTTCATTTAGGTTTTTGTAAGTCATTGGCTGGAAGTATATGGTCAAATCGCCTTGTGCCAACGGCTGGCCAAAATCTGGAGTTTTCATAGCATCCAATAACCCACGTAAATCAATTGTGCGTTCGTTTTCTTCGTTGCACATTGGGCAAGTACTGTTAAAGTCAAGATCGTGTCCGTAACTGGCCACTCGGATGGCAATTAACAATGTATCCATGTCAATGCTGGGCACAGACCAGGCATTTTTAATATTGGGTACACAACTTTCGATAACGCTGACCACTGCTGAACCATTGAACAGGGCATCTGGAGTGCGATAGGTAATTTCATCTATGGCAGTCATGGGCAGGATAGGAAGTTCGCCGTTGGGCGGCATATCTATTGCGTCAGCAGGGTAGAATTTGCCTTGACTGGGCAAACGAACGTAAATTGCTGGTTGTCTAAAATACTGTCTCAATGGGTTGTTTGAGCTCATTTTTCACCTCGGTAAATACTAATTATGGCAGAGTTTATGACCCCGGAAGAAATGACAGCCGCTTATTCAGCAGCCAGTAAAAAAGCTGAAGACGAAATCAAGCAGTTTGGTAAGGTCACTAAAGAAACTCAAGCCGCACTTAAAAACGCCGAACTTGGTGTCAAAGATTACACTCAAAATTTACAAAAAAGTCTCAGTGCCTTAGGCACCAGTGTCAAACGCACCATTGGCAGCATGGCCGAAAGTGCCAAGGGTGCCAAGCAATACAATGATGCCATTGAAAAAGGTGCAGACTACCTATCCACAGTTTTATCAGCACGTGGTCCTATAGGTATAGCCGCTGGCATGATTGTCAAGGCCAGCAGTGCCTATGTCAAGGCTGTAAACAAACAAGCAGATGCACTGTACAAGAGTTACCAAGACATTAGTCGTGCGGGAGTAACCGGTGCTGGAGGAATAACTGAACTGTATGGCACTATGCAGAAGTTTGGTTATGGCATCAAAGAACTTGATCAGCTCACAGCCATACTCAAAGAAAATTCAACCAGTCTAGCCATGCTGAGTGGCACTGCGGTTGACGGTGCCCAAACACTTGGCAACATAAGCAAAGAAATTCGTGACAGTGAACTGGGTGTTCGCCTACAAAACATGGGTGTCAGTGTTGATGGCATGAACAAGGGTATTGCTGGTTATCTTCGTATTCAAACCCTAACCGGCCAAGGACAACTGCAAACACAAGAAGAATTACGCAAAGGTGCTGAAGCCTATGTGTATGAACAAGAACGCCTGACCAAGCTCACCGGTCTCAATGCCGACGAACAGAATAAAATTCGTGAACAAGCACTGAGCGAGGAACGCTTTGGTGCACACATAGCAGACCTAAAACAAAAAGCCGCCGATGCCTTGGCTCGTGGCGACAAAGAAAGTGCAGACAAACTCAATGCTCGAGCAGAAAAAGAACAACAGATCAACGCAGAATTAATTTCCAAAGGTGCCAAGGATCTAGCACAAGGATTTAGAAATGTTACCACTGGATATCTAAATGATCCAGAGGCTGTTAAATTCTTAAACACATTGCCTAATGCTACCAAGGCCATTCGTGAAAATGCCGACATGGGCACTATCTTGAATACCATGACCAAAGAAGGCAACACCAATTTAAGAAACACAATAGAAATGCGTAAAGCTGGTGTTGGCGAAAAGTACTATGCTAAGACTGCTGATTTGATGGCCATCAGCAACTTAGAAGATTTTAACAAACGAGAAGACAGAGTTAAAAAGCAACTCGAAACCACAGATGCTGCCACAGACAGCATGACTGGATTGGGAATCAAGCAACGTGAAACTCGCGACGACTTACAAAATTTACTTCAGGTTGGTATCCGCCCAGTAACAGGTCTAATGAGTGGGTTGGCCACGGTGATATCTAAAGTGTCGGGTGGTGCTAGTGCAGTGGCCACAGGAGTAACCGGTGGTGCTGGCGGCACCAGCGGAGCAAAACAAACAGCACCTACAGGAACCCAAGCCACTCCAGCAAAGCCTTCAGGAGGTTCTTCACTGTCTGGAAATTTATCAGGAGTTGATCAACGCCTGGTAGGTGCACTTACAGCGGCCGCAGATGAATACAAAAGCATCACCGGCAAGGCTGTCACAGTCACATCTGGATTACGAGACAGCACTAAACAACAACAATTATATGATGCTTACGTATCGGGACGCAGCAAGTTTCCAGCGGCCAAACCAGGAACCAGCAAACATGAACGCGGTCTAGCAGTTGACATAAACGAATCAGATGCCAATGCCATGGACAGCATGGGTCTGTTAAGAAAACACGGCCTGTCAAGGCCAGTGGCCGGAGATCCTGTGCATATTCAAGGGTTTGCTGGCGGTGGTATAGCATCGGGTCCACAATCAGGATATCAAACCATGTTACACGGAACCGAAGCGGTTGTGCCGTTGCCTGATGGCAAAAGCATTCCAGTTGAATTCCCTAACATAATGAGTGGACTAAGCGATGAAACTAATTTGATAGCACAGCAGTTGACTAAAATGGACGATATCATGCGTGTCATGCAAAATCAAATTAGTGTTAGCAACAAAATTTTACAGCGTAGTCAATAATGCCAGCAGAGATGACCCCTGAAGAAATGGAAGCTTCGTTAACCGAAGCCCTACGCCTACAGGAAGAAGATATCAAACAGTATGGTGCTGTTACCCAAGATACTAAAAATAAATTAACCGATGCCAAAGCCGGCATTAAAAACTACACCGACGAACTAAAAAGAAGCATAACTGCTTTAAAAACCAGTGCGGCCAAAACTGTTGGCAGCATGGCCGAAAGTGCCAAGGGCACAGGACAATACACTGACATTTTAAAAGATGGGGCCAACACCGCGGCCACGTATCTTTCTGGTCGCGGACCAATAGGCAAAGCCAGCGGCGAATTATTAAAACTTGCCACTGACTATGTGGTAGCGGTTGGCAAGCAAGCCGACGATCTTTACAAGAGTTATCAGACAGTAAGCCGGGCTGGATCAATTGGCGAAGGCGGCATTACTGAATTATATTCTACAATGCAGAAGTTTGGGTATGGCATTGAAGAACTTGGCGACTTAGAAAAAATACTACAAGCCAATTCAACGTCGTTGTCTGCGTTAAGCGGAACAGCGTTTGATGGTGCTCAGACCCTGGGCAATCTTAGCAAGAATATAAGAGAAAGCGAACTAGGTGTAACGTTCCAAAACATGGGCTTGACTGTTGATGGCATGAATACTGGTATTGCCAGTTATCTTCGACTTGAACAACGGTTAGGAACTGGACAATTAAAAACACAAGAGGAACTACAAGCTGGTGCCCAAGAGTATCTCTACCAGCAAGAAAAGTTAACCAAGATAACTGGGTTAAGTGCAGACAAACAATCTGAAGCACGTGAAGCCGCGCTTAGTGAGCAGAGATTTGGTGCTCACATCATGGATCTAAAACTCAAAGCCGCTGACGCAGAATCACGCGGCGACTTAGAAAGTGCCCAAGCACTAAGAGCACAAGCCGAACGAGATCAACGAATCAACTTAAATCTCACAGCGGCTGGCAACAAAGACATGGCACAGAACTTTAGAAATGTGTCAGCTGGTTACCTAAATGAAAAAGGTGCATTGAAGTTTCAAAATGCCTTGCCAAATGCTGTAGCAGCAATTCGTAGCACTGCCGACGAAGGCACTGTGATGAATGCCATTAGCAAAGATGCTAAAAAGATAAGCCAAGACACCATCGAATTACAAAAAGCTGGAAAAGCCGCTGACATTTATGGAAGTATGGTTGAATATCGTCGAGTTGGCAATTTACAAGATTTTAACGAACGTGTGGCCAGTGCCACTGCATCGATGGAAGTTACTGATCCTGCCACAGACAGCATGACCAAACTTGGTATTAAACAACGCCAGACTCGTGACGACCTACAAAATTTAAAACAAATTGGCATTCGCCCGGTTACTGCTGGCTTTGAAGCCCTGGCCAAAGCCATGTCTGTTATCCCAGGTGTAGCTAGTAAAGCAGCAACAACAGTAACTGGAGGCGCCGGCGGAACCACAGGAGCTCAACAACGAGCACCCGCTGGCACACAGGCCGCTCCTAAGACCTCACCAGCACCAGCGGCCGCTCCAGCACCATCCTCTGCACCTGCAACAACACCTGCTCCTGCACCTGCTACAAGTGCGCCAGTCTCTGTTGCTCCTGCTCCGGGTGAACAAGCCAAACAAACATTTACAGAAAAAGTCACCGGTGCAACTGCGGCAACCAGCACAGCAATGAGTGCCGGGCTTGATGCCATCAAGCAAATGGTTATCAAACATGAAGGACTAAGAACCAAACCTTACAAAGATTCTCTAGGGCTTTGGACCGTGGGCGTTGGGCACCTAATAGGTGATGGAAAAACACTGCCAGCGTCGATGAATCGTGAATTTAGCCAGCAAGAAATAATGGCCATGTTTGAAGAAGACTTTGCCAAACACTATGCCATAGCTCAAAGAACTCCAGGCTGGGACAAGGCCAACGACGTTGGCAAAGGTGCCATGATTGACCTAGCATTTAATATGGGGCAATGGTGGAATAAATTTCCAAACACTGCAAAGGCCTTGGCTGCCGGCGACTGGAAAGGCGCCTCTGCAGGGTTACGTGATAGCAAATGGTTTTCACAAGTCAAAGGTCGTGCTGAAACAGTAACCGGCATGATTGAACAGGCCGGAGGTGGTAGCAGGACACCTTCTGCAGCCAATGGCGGCATATTGTCTGGCCCAGTGGGTGGATATGCGGCAACATTGCACGGTAATGAAGCAGTGGTTCCGCTACCCGGAAAACAATCGGGTATTCCAGTTCAAACCGACGGGTTTGATAGCTTGATATCCAGCCGCGTGGGCATGTTTACCGAACAGCTACAAAAATTTGACAGCCTGATGTTGGCCATGCAAAAACACGTAGATATCTCTAACAAGATATTACAGCGAGCTTCATAATACAATAAATAATAAACTATGGCAATTGACAACGGCAAAAATGGTCGCAACGGCGGCTGGCGCAAGTACTTTAAGGTAGCAAATACTGGCGGGCAATTAAGCCCAATTTCTGGTAGCAATCAGTTTGGACTGCCTGGCTATCAACGTCAAGACGGCTCCGGCTACGAAAATGGCGGATCGGGCAACGACTTTGCTTTCCGCAATTATGCGTCACGTTTACCAGAAGTTTATTCTGGTCACCCTAATCGTGTTGAGCGTTACAACCAATACGAAAACATGGATTGCGATTCAGAGGTAAATGCTTGCCTGGATATTATTTCAGAATTTGCCACGCAGACCAATGAAGAAAATGGCACACCGTTTGACATCAAGTTCAACGACAAGCCCACAGATCACGAAGTAGAAATTATTAAAAAACAATTACAACAATGGACCAAGCTCAACAAGTTTGACCAGCGTATGTTCAAGATGTTCCGCAACACAATCAAGTACGGCGATCAAGTATTTGTACGTGATCCAGAAACATTTGAATTGTACTGGGTTGACATGGTCAAAGTTAGTCGTGTTATTGTCAACGAAAGTGAAGGCAAACGTCCTGAGCAGTATATTATTCGTGACATTAACCCCAACTTCCAAAACATGAGTGTGGCACAAAAAACCACCAGTGACTACTATGTGAGTCGTGCCACAGGGTCGGTGGGTGGTACAAATTATACTCAGCCCAACGGCGGTGCGTCAGGCGGTGGCGGAGGTGGTTCATCTGGAACTAGTCGTTTCCAGCAGGCCATGAATGAAAGCTGTTTAGATGCACGTCATATTGTGCATTTGAGTCTAAACGAAGGCTTGGATTATTTCTGGCCATTTGGACAAAGTATCCTAGAAAACATTTTCAAAGTCTACAAGCAAAAAGAATTGCTGGAAGACAGTGTGCTTATCTATCGTGTTCAACGTGCTCCAGAACGCAGAATCTTTAAAATTGACGTGGGCAACATGCCTAGTCATATGGCCATGCAGTTTGTTGAGCGTGTTAAAAACGAAATGCATCAACGTAGAATTCCCACTGTGACAGGTGGTGGAGCCAACATGATGGATGCCAGCTACAATCCACTCAGTATCAATGAAGATTTCTTCTTTCCATTCAACGGTGAAACTGGACGTGGCTCCAGCGTAGACACCTTGCAAGGTGGACAAAATCTTGGCGAAATTGATGACTTAAAGTACTTCAACAACAAAATGGCCCGCGGACTTCGTGTGCCCAGCAGTTACTTGCCTACTGGCCCAGATGACAGCAACTTGCCTATGAATGATGGCCGTGTAGGCACAGCACTCATACAAGAATTCCGATTTAACCAATACTGCGAACGCTTACAAAACTTGATCATGCAAAAGTTGGATGATGAGTTTAAGATGTTCCTGCGTTGGAGAGGTTTTAACATTGATGCTGGTTTATTTTCAGTTCGACTAGCACCTCCACAGAACTTTGCCAGCTATCGTGAAGCTGAATTAGACACAAATCGTGTGGGCACATTCATGCAGGTAGAGTCATTGCCTTACATGAGTAAGCGTTTCATGCTCAAGAGATACCTAGGATTAAGTGAAGAAGAGATCCAGGAAAACGAAGTAATGTGGCGTGAAGAAAAAGCCAAGCCAGAATTACAGCCAGCCACTGGCGAACAAATGCGATCTATCGGCGTTAATCCAGCCGGAATTGAAAGCGATATTGAAATGGGTCAAGAACTTGCTGGCGCAGAAATTGATGGTGCCGCAGGCGAACCCCAGGGCAGTGTTGGCGGTGTTACTACAGCCGGCCAAATTCCTGGACAATCAGCAGCACCAGCCGGCGGCGGCGTGCCTGGAGTATAAATACTAGTATGATCCTTAATGAATTATACGACCGTAGCCCAGAAGCTTATCAAGATCTCAGTCAAGATAACAGCCAAACACAGCTGAAAGATCTGCGCAAAACACGTCTGACTCTGCGTCAAATCAGCAAGCTAAGGCAAATGAATGATGTTCGTAATTACGAATACAAAGAAAAATTAAAAGACATTCAACAACAATACGGTGCAGTAGCAGAAGCACCGCAACTTTAAAAAAAAACGCCGTTTATGGCGTTTTTCTACCTCAAAAGTACCAAGTTTATGAGATATATGTAAATATATCTACGAGCCATTTCTTAAGGAGAAAATATGACATCGAAATTTGAACAGTTGATTGAATACGTAATCAACGACGAAGAGGCGAAAGCCAAAGAACTTTTCCACGATATCGTGGTAGAAAAGTCCCGTGAAATCTATGAAAACTTGATGAACGAAGAAGAAGCTGAAGAGTTGGACGAAGAGTCTGACGCTGAGCGTGACGACCATGCTGAAAAAGCAGGCAAAAAAGTTGCTAAAGACATTGAGTACGACGAACTCCATGAAGAAGACGAAGAACTCGACGAAAACATGGGCGAAGAAGAACTCGGCGACAGCATCGAAGCTGAAGAACAAGGCATGGCTGAAGGCGAAGAGTCTGATGCAGAATTTGACGACGAAGCAGAAGAAGCTGGCAGCGACTTGACACACGACATTGAAGCTGATCACGATGCTGACGAAGGCGACATTGAAGATCGCGTTGTTGACTTGGAAGACAAGTTGGACGAATTAATGGCTGAATTTGAGTCATTGATGGGCGACGATGGTATTGAATCTGACTTGGCTGGTGACGATGGTGAAGAATTGGGCGGCGATGCAATGGCTCAAGACGACACAATGGCATTTGCTGACGAAGGTCAAATGATGGAAGAAAACGTTCAGTTAGACAAGGTTCCTGCTCCTAAAGGCGGCGACGACGGTGCTAACTCCAAGAGCCCAGTGGCCGCTAACAGTGGTTCCAGAGGTGCAGTTGCTAAGCCAGTTACAATGACTGGTGACACAGCACAAGGACGTAGTGCTCCAGGAACAAAAGATTTGCCAGAAGCTGGTAAGTTTAAAAACGTTCCAGGCAAAGGTACAGCTGCTAGTAAATTAGAAGCCGCACCAAAGCCAGTTACAGCACAAGCCAGTGGTGTAAACACAAAAACTCCATTTCCTAAGGCTTAATTAGAGATATGGCTCGCTACACATATCTACGTGAACATCTAAGCTTCACTCAGGCAAGAGCAGAAATCTTGTCTGAGGAAGCCGCGGATGGTTCCGGCAAGAACCTGTACCTCAAAGGCATTTGTATTGAGGGCGGTGTTCGCAATGCCAACGAGCGAGTATATCCCGTTAACGAAATTGCCAAGGCAGTTGATACTATCAACGAACAAATTAAAACTGGTCACTCTGTGTTAGGTGAAGTTGATCACCCAGATGACTTGAAAATTAATTTGGATCGTGTCAGTCACATGATTGAAAACATGTGGATGGATGGTCCTGCAGGTTATGGAAAACTAAAGATATTACCAACACCCATGGGCGAACTAGTGAAAACTATGTTACAAAGTGGTGTTAAATTAGGTGTTAGTAGTCGTGGCAGCGGTAACGTCAACGACGCCAACGGACATGTCAGTGACTTTGAAATAGTCACTGTC
>JAUKPQ010019415.1:0-10989 GCA_032273045.1 Chloridella minuta
ATACATCATGGCAGGATTCACTATGGTATCACCGTACACCAACAGCCGGTCTCTTGGGCAATAGTTATACATGCCATCATGTGTCTGGAAATTAAAATCATCTGGACGCAAAACTTCCACACCCAGTGATCTCAATGTGTCGGCTAATTTTTCAAGATCCTCATTGGCTTCCTCAATGATCCAATCCGGAACTGGCCCTGCAGGCACGGGAGTGTCTTTCCATAGTGTGCGTTCTTTTTCCAATGCAAATACCGGATCATTTGTAGGCCAATTAGCGTGATCGGCACGGCCTATTATCACGGATCGCAACGGATCCCATTCGTTATAACTGTGGATTTTCATACAGTTCCAGTTAGTTGTAATGTGTATCGATCAGTTCGGCCCATGTTGGCCGCCAAGTGTAAAAAGTCATCGTGCCACGATACCCAGTCTCCAGCACGCCACCCTGTCACAGGTGTTCCATTCATCTCCATATAATGCCCACTGGCCCAGTCTTCCAGGAATACAATAGTTCGGACCACAGACTGTGTGTTTTCCAATCCATGTATGAGTCGGAATCTGTCATAGGTGTCTCTGTGGGCAGGCAGTACACAGCCCGGAGCCATGCGATAGAAACTCCAGGAGAATCTTTCAAACGGAAATATGCTGCGAAATGCATCTACCCAAGTGGGTTTACTATTACGCATGTCATACATGTCGCCAGTGAATCTACTTTGAGTATATCCTAACCTACGCCATTCTGTGAGACTGGAAACATCATTAAATGGCTCGTTGAGGTACGAAAGATCTCTATGCCGTAGCCCCCACCAAGGATCTACATGCCCTTGGGCCCAGGTATTATTTTGCGCGGGTGTTGCCATAGTGGACCACAGTCAACCCGGCTTGGTCACTGATTTTGCGCCATGGATCAACGATCACAGAACCTGCTGGAATTTCGCAATAAGGTTGAGTATCCAGTTGATCGCCGGTGTATTCATATGTGATCTTGCGATTATGTGCCCACAAGATAACAGCAGGGTGAGTCAACTTGTCAATCACATCTGTAGGATCGTCTGCCAGTGGGTCAAGATATCTGACCTCAAACCCTGCTTGTTTCACATAGTGCCCAACCAAGGTACTGTATGATCCGATGCAATAGGGAACATCGGGCTTGTAGGCCTTGCCATGTATCACTATGCCCAGGGCATGTTGTTTGGCGTTGCTGATCAAGAACTTGGCTAGATTCTGTGCTTGGATTTCTCTAGCATGCATCACAGTATCAAACAAGTCGTATCCGATATCGTATTCTTGTGCCAACCAACGCAGCGCGATGTTGTCACGCGGATGGCAAGCACCTGCATCACCCATGCCGGCAGTCATGTATTTTGGTCCCATGATACGCATGGTGCTTCGTGCCAGTGCATTGGTCACAACATCAACATCAATGTTGCCAATCTTCATGGCAAAGTCTTGTATCATGTTTACCAAGCCCACCTTGGCCGAGATAAATGTGTTGTAGAAGATCTTGATGGCCTCGCATTCATCCCAGGTACCAATCTCATAGCGCGGATCGTTCTGCATCACTGTGTCGTATAGATCTCGGAGTTCGCCGGCAATGCCATTCCAGTCACCATCTTCTGTGCCGATCATGATCATTTCTGGATTGACCATGTCCCACTTCACAGATCCCATGGCAATGAGATACGGGTTGTATAGAAATTGATGCTTCTTGTCCAACAGTGGAACAAAGTTCTTACGAGTAGTACCCGGTAGAACTGTACTAATCAACACCACTTTCTTAGAACTACGAGCATGGGTATTGATTTTGTTGATGGCATCAGTCACTGCTTCATGCCCAAAATCCTTCGGTTCCATATGACTGCTTGGTACGGATCCATCATACCCTTCCATGTGTGGTGTTGGTACAGCGATAAAGATCCATTCGCTTTCGTTGACCAATTCGTCGATGTCGCAAACTTTTACTGTGTCACTGGTACGTGGGTAAATATCATAGCCTCTGACTTCATGTTTCTCTGCCATGACTTCGGCGCAATCTAGTCCCAACTTGCCGATGCCAATAAACCCAATTTTCTTCATATGCATATTCCTTTAGATAATCTTTACCACTGGATACAAGGTCTTGCACAGCACCCTGTGATGCTTTATGTATTCCGCCCGCATGGTAGCAAAGATATTTTTGACCTGGGTATATTTGAACCCAACGATCAATACCATTCGTTAACTCCGGTGGCGATATGTCACGACCAAGAACCATTAAATTTTTCAGAACATAAATTTGATTACGACTTAGATCGATTAGGTAAGTTAATACGACATCTATTCCGTGGTCCAGATCCATTGATAGTCGAGGAGAATGTCAAGGAATTCAAATTTTTTTATAAACAGCCCGGGGCCGCAGTTAGAACTCATCATCCCACATGGCTCAATATTCAGTTATTAAATGAATGGGTTATATTATTACATAGTGAAATCAACAGCCCGGATGTTGAGCAGTTCTCCAAAGTAGGATTTTTTCCAGTTTACTATTGGAGCCATGCTGTGATCGCTAGAGATTGGTATAGATTTGCACCCTATGATGTTAGATTAGAAACAAGAAATCCAAAGAAAACTTTTTTAGTCTATTGTAGAGATTGGACACCAAATCGAGAATACAGACTTAAATTTTTGGATATGTTAGTATCCGCAGGATTGCCCAGCGATTGTATTGTTAGCACTCAACACACAAATAATCAAGGTGTACATCTCAAAGATTACCAGGTCCAGGACCCAAGATTCCAAGTGGACGTTGGTGCAATATTAAATTCCATCCCCAACAGTACAGCCAGTTCGTCATCTAGTGCAGATTACGATGTCAATGACATAACATCTACTAGAGTAAGTGTTGTATTAGAAACTGTGGTAGACGGCAGCAAAATACATCTCACTGAAAAAATACTTCGAGCCATAGCATGTGCTCATCCTTTTGTATTGGCAGCCGGACCAGGCTCGTTAAAATATCTTCGCGGTTATGGATTCCAGACCTTTGGTGAATTCTGGGATGAAAGTTATGATGAAGAACCCGATACATTGTTGAGATTGAAAAAAATAACTAGCATCATGCAACAGATACAAAATCTCTCACTAGGTGATTGGCAAAAGGTACAATACATCGCGGAGCAGAATCAACAGCATTTTTTCAGCGAAGAATTTATCAACCAGGTCACTGGCGAGTTGACGGAAAATTTCAACCAGGGCGTGGATTTTTGTAATGAAAATTGCGGTGGCAATTATTGGCGGTACAGAAAATTTATTCGACGCACCGGCATAATCAAACAATTATCAATTTTTAAATTTGACTCAGATCGTCGATCGATAAAACAGTTACGTCAACGCAGATTGCTCAGATCTCAGAACAACACCAGTCCAGTCATCGGGCAATGACTGTGTTTTCAATGTTTGCACACGGTCATGCAATTCGGTATAAAAGGTATCCAACTCGCCACCCCATTTGCCACGCAGATGTTCAATGGCGTCTTCACAATACTTCCAGTTACGCTTGCGGTATTCCTGCATGAGATTCATATGCAGATCTGTGAATCTATCAAGACTGACCATTTCTAACAAAGGAACTTGTTCTATCACAGCATAGGCTGTGGCAGTGATATCCTTTTGTTCAAATAAAAATGTATCCAGTTCTAATACTGTGTATTTGTTCCGGGCTAGGTCAGCCACGTTGTCTCCAAATATTATGTTCATTGTATTTCCTTTTAAATATGTATCATGAGTATTGCATTTGATTTAATTTCTGATCTCCATCTAGAAACCTGGCCTGGAGAATTTGATTGGACTGGCCAACCCACCAGCCCAGTTTGCGTAGTAGCCGGCGATGTCGGGTCGGATCCTAGATTAGTGAGAAACTGTCTCAAACATCTTTCCAACTGCTATGCGGCTGTTTTCTACATTGATGGCAACGACGAGCACAAATTTAGATTCCATGAATTAGGAGAAAGTTATCGAGATCTAGCACGAACTGTTAATAGGATTCCTCGTGTGACTTATCTACAAGACAATGTGGTCGTGATAGATGGTGTTGCTATCATTGGTACCAATGGATGGTGGGGATACGACCTGGACGAAAACATTGACCGTGATCACTCTAAACAACATCTAGTTGATTGGTATGCCAAGATCCGTCCCGATCAAGAAATTGATCCTGAAATAATCAGTGACCTTTCTCGCAAAGATGCGGCGTACTTGATAAACACGGTACAGCGGCTACAAACACACAACGATGTGAAAAAGATCGTGATTGTTACTCATACCGTACCTAGCGCAAATCTCATCCAACATGATATAGAATTGTCAGGCACTACACAATTCAATCACATGGGCAATAGACTCATGCATCTGGTTCACACCAATGATACTGAAAGAAAAATCCATACCTGGTGCTTTGGTCATTATCATGGCAGCGTGAATCAATATATCAACGGGATACATTTCATCAACAACTGTAGAGGGCGTGGAGATACCCCTTACAATCAAAATCCTTATTTCCCTAAACGAATCACCATCGAAACTTGATCACTTTGAATCAGGTTCTAGTTTGATCTGCAATGGATATTCTTGCTCGCGGGCACTGGCTGTGACTTCTGTGCCTTTTTGTTCAGCAATCTCAAACGGCAGCACAGCCACAGTGGCATGTCCATGTTCGTGAATATCTACTGTGAGTTGCGTAGCAGTTTCTACCGTATAGTCAAAAAACTCCACTAGACTGCCTACTACAAATTCCATTGTGGTGGTGTTGTCGTTGATGTAGATCACGCGATAAAGAGGCGGCTCTTTGATGGCTTTTTTTGTTCGGGTAATAGTTGCTGCTTCTGCGTTTGACATAGTGGTCCTCATGGAGTGGCAGGGGGATTCCTGCCACTGTATTTACACAATTATATTACGAAGTGTAGGTGATCGCAATACTCTTCGGCTTGGCTGACTCAGGAATTTCGCGTTCCAGATACACAGTCAAGATACCATCTTTGATACTGGCACCTTTGACTTCCACATGCTCGGCAAGCGGAAATGTCTGCTTGAAATCTCTGGCAGAGATTCCACGGTGCAGGTATTCAACCGATTCATCTTTCTCAGTTTTCTTGGCACCTGTGATGGTGAGCAAACGCTTGTCCAGCGCAATGTCGATTTCGCCTTCGGCAAATCCGGCCACAGCAACTTCGATGGTCACAGTGTTGTCACCGGTCTTGATCACATTGTGGGGTGGGTAGTTGGTTGAACTTTGAATCTGTGTGACACGCTGTAGGTCGTCAAACAGGTTTTCAAAACCAATTCCAAATTTGTTGAATCCAGGGATATCGAAACTACGAAGGTGTAGAGTTTTTGTCATGTTGTTTCTCCTTTAATAAGCAAGTATGACTATGAATGTAGACCCCACCATGGGCATCTACAAGTGTATTTATACAAGAAATCTCAAGAGTTGTCAAGTTTCATTGGCTCGACTACTTTATACTCTTTAAGATATGCATATGGTGGATTCCAAGTTATAGCAAAAAAACTATAAAGTTCGTCAGACGCAAATACTACCCTTGTGATATTTTTAACTGTTTTGGTTTGGAAAGGTATATCGTATTTTTCTTGCCACTGTGCTAGTGCTTGTTTGATATCATACCATTGTTGATTGGATACAAAATCAAATGCGATATACATCAGTCTGTGCCATCTAACGCAGCAGGTGTCTCTACCATGCTGGGCTCAATCTTCACGACCTTGATACCCATGCCTGAATAACGGCGTAGATTAAACATGTGTGGTATCAAGGTGCGTTCAATCTCTGAATGCAAGCCTCGAGCACCTGTTTTGTTTGTGAGTGTGCGTTCTGCAATGAGATCCAAGGCAGACTCTGTGAACTCCAGTTCCACGCCATCTTCTTTGAACAGCCAGTGATACTGCTCGATGTAGTTGTTCTTGACTTCAGTAAGGATACGGATCAAGTCTGCTTTAGAGAGTTCTTTCAGACTCACCCAGTTAGGGAAGCGTCCTACAAACTCTGGGATCATACCAAACTTCACAAGGTCGTCGGGTGTGGTCATGTCCAGGTCTGTGTCCATGTTGGCTTCTACTCGGGCATTGAATCCGATAGATGTGCCTTGCACACGGTTCTTCACGATGTTATCCAGTCCCACAAAAGCACCACCAGCGATGAACAAGATGTTCTTGGTATCGATCTCGATCATCTCACCACCGGGATGTTTGCGTCCACCGCCGGCACTTACACGGCAGATGGTGCCTTCTACCATCTTCAGCAGGGCTTGTTGCACACCTTCACCGGATACATCTCGGGTGATTGAAGTCGATTCACCTTTGCGGCTGATCTTGTCAATCTCGTCCACAAACACAATGCCCTGCTGTGTTTTAGCGATGTCATTGCCCGATGCAGCATACAGTCTGCTGATCAGACTTTCCACATCGTCACCTACATAACCTGCTTCGGTGATTGAAGTGGCATCTGCGATAGCAAACGGCACATCGAGATATCGTGCTACGCTTTTAGCCAAGAGTGTTTTACCCGAGCCAGTTGGTCCTAACATCAGGATGTTGGCTTTGTCCAGTTCAGGCTCCGCTGTGGTCTTGCTGATGCGTTTGTAGTGATTCACGATGGCCACGGCCAGCATGATCTTGGCCGAGTGTTGACCTATCACATATTGGTCCAGGTATTTCTTCAAGGCCACAGGATCCATCTTGTCAGATGGTTGTGCCGGAATCTCCACTGTAGGAGTTTCGTCCTTGAGCAAGTCCTGACAGAAGTTCACGCATTCGTTGCAGATACCTGCGTATTCTCCAACGATGAGGTTCTTTACAGAGTCTTTGTGTTTGCCGCAAAAACTGCAATTTGTGTGTGTTTCTTTAGTCATTTAGTTTGTAGTCGTTGTTCAATCTGTTCGCGTTCGTTGTCTGTGAGCATGTCAGGGTCATAGCGACCTTGTTCAATCTGAGTGATCAAATGATCGATGTATGCTGTGTCGTAAGTGTAGTGCTCAGGATCAATGCTGATCCAATGGTCACCATTGTGTTTATATAGTCGTTGAACAGCGGTGTTGGTCAGAACATATGTATCGCCTTTGATGCCTGTGTCGGGCAGTTCAGAACCAAAATCTGATTTGGGTTCTCGCAAGTAGTCTATCCAAGGTAATCGATCTATCAACCCCATATCAAGTAATTTTCGTTGGCGCTTGAGACTATCCTGTGGATGGTCCGCTTTCCATTGTGCCTTGGCTGACTTGAGTTCTGGGCTATCTTCGTCGTCATCTTCTTCTGCTACGACTACTGGTTCTTCATCATCGGAGAATGGGCCGTCCATGACATCACACTCTTTGTTAGGGCAGAACAATCCTATCCCAGGTGCATTGATCAACTCAGTTGAACACTTGTGGCACAGGATGGGTTCGTAATCAGTTGTTGCCGACTCTTGGATCTGTTCTAATTGATCATCTGTGAGAGCACCGTCATCTGGTTCGTATTCTGGCAGTGAATCTTCTGCAACTTCTTCTTCTTGAGATTCCTCAACCTTGGGCTTTTCTCTAGCCCACTTGAGACTTTCTGTAGCAGCCAACAACATCATGATGGCTAGCGGATCGAACACACATACCAACAATATGATCACCCAACGAACTGCTCGTTCTAACACATTGATGTCAGTGCTGTCGCCGTAGATCAGTGCTGCTATGTATTTGATCGGACCAACTTCAGCCTCGACCTTGCGAACTTCGGCCGCAATCGGAGCACGCTCTTCATTGAATGCTGTGATGCGCTTTTGACTTTCTGCAATTTCCGCAAGCAGGCGCTGACGCTCCTTTTGTTGGCCACGCCGTACAGCCACAGCCTTGTCCGCACCTTTTTCGTCTGAACTGCGACCCATGACTTGGTCCACAGCCTCATCCATTTGTTTAAGGGATTTACGGCTAACATCTATGTTCTCCTTCTCAGTCTTGATTTTCTCATCATACACGGCGATTTTGGCAATGACATCTCCACTTACCAAACTCTGATCGCTGTGAGCCTTGCTCAAGAAGCCAAAGATACCCATTGATGTGATCAGCATCAACATCAGCACAGCAGGAACCAAATACAGTTTCATCAACCATCGGGCTCGACTCCAATACTCGTGCAGCCACAAGGTCACAACCACCTTGGCCAGTTCTAAGATTGAACCCATGATCATGATGGGGATCACGGCTGCTGCAAAGATAGCCGCAAGGCCTGCTATGCTGTAGTAAGCAGCAATAACGCTGAGGCTCAAGGCCACTGCCAGTGTGATAAGACTGAGGAACATAGGATTATTTACCGGGTGGTGCGATGATAGTAACACCGCACTTTATGGCCACCCATGTGCTGAACTTTTCGTCAGGCACATCAAACCAAACACGCTCTTGTTTTTTATCGTGAAGCCAGATGTTATGGCTCAATCGGCGTTTCACACCGGATTGACCACGCCAGTTTTTACCATACAAGGTATTGGCTTCGCGTATGATCTTATACCAAACAGCGATAGTGCCAATTTCCATATAAACACGGTGCATGGGCGGGGGCGTTGTTTTAAGCGAGTTGAGTGACTCAGACATACTCAACGCAGAGGTCTCAATTTCAACAGACATTTCTATATCCTTTCCAGACTATTTCTCATAGCATACTCCCAGGCAATCCTGGTTTTGATCTTTCGATCGAGGTCTCGGTCGCAGCCTACAAGATTTACATTCGAATTGCTACGGAATAAGCAGGCATCTCAGAGAACTTTAAACCTGCTCACCCATCGAACTACTCCACCTCCCCGCCCATGCCTAGCGATTATAGCAGAACTCGGGGATGCTGTCAAGTTTATTCTTCGTCTTTGAAGTCCACAACATTGCCATCTTCGTCGGCACAGATGATACGCACACGGTCGCCTGCCGCATTCTTGATCTCGATGGGTCCCCAGATCCACCATTCGGTTTCGTCGGGATACCATGGATCATCTTCGCGATCTTCCAGGTCGTAGATGCTGTTTTCTTCGATGAAGTCTTCTAACTCTGCTCGTTCTTCTTCAGTGACATCTTCAAATTCAGTGTCAAACCAGCAACCGCCATCAAACATTTCCACCAGTTCGGAACTTTCGATGTTGTTGCCTTCAAGGTTGCACATGTCCAGACTGTCGCGACGACCGTCACCGTTGGGGACTTCTGTGAATTCAAACTCTGGAGGATTGTCATCTGTGGTTTCCACAGTCCATTCACCAAAGCGGAATCCGTTGGTTGTGATTATTTTACCATCACCATTCTTGCGAACCCAATGTTCTACTTCTTGACAAGATTTTTTGTAGTATGTGCTAACTGTCCAGATTGCCATGATTAGTCCTTAGGTATCGCGATCCATCTCGCAGGCTTCGCGCACAAGGTTCAAGACCTCATCCACTGTGCTGCACATGATCTTGGCATTCACATAGTCGCCTTTTTTGTTGCGACCACCGGCTTCTACCATGAAGCCATTGTCATACATGTTGATTGAGAAGTTCTCATTCACTTTGACCAACTTGTCACCAAATCGAGTCACTGTCTTTGCTGTTGCCATGCTTTTCTCCTTTTAAAATCTGTATCATTTTATACTGTTCAAACAATTTTGTCAAGTCTACATATCCGCCCGAACCGTTGGGCACTTCAAATGTGTCACCACAGCCCCAAGCCGAGGCAGCACGGTGATACAGAAGTTCAGCGGCATTTTCATTGATCATTGGTGACAGTTCCTGCACCATTTCTGTCCATAGAGGTCGACTCACTACAAATTTCTTTCTGGGGGTCGGTTCATATCAAACGCTGTGAGGATCTTGTTCTTGACCATGGTGGATCCTACACATACGCCTCGACCACCACACTGATCGATGCAAAAAGCAGCAGCGATACGCACCAGTCGTTCCACTGCTTCTGCTTGTTCGGGTGAGTATTTGAGTCCGGCCTCACTGGCCATGCGTTCAATCAAAGAGTTCATTGGTAACATTTCCAAGTGTTTGTGTCATAATCCCAGTGCCGTGTGTCGTAGAAGTGCAGTTCAACTTGGTATCCAAAAACTCCCAACATGAGATACGCACCTGCGTGATCACCTTGTAATGTCCAGCGGAATTCTACATTGATGATATTGCCAGTGTGGTATCCGTTGAACTCCCAGGCTTTGTTCCGAGTGATGCTTCCTGATTTGCTCCATAAGATATTCCAAATCTTATCGGTTCGCCATGGATTCATAATACTAAAGTCTAGATTGATCATTTGTAACCTTTCTTCAACAACCAAATCAACACATCATTCCGATCTACAATGGCCATTTCTTTGCTGTGTTTCTTCACAGGGCGAGCAGTTATGCCACCATTCCAAAGCAGGATCTGCACTGTTCCTGCACCAGTGGCATTGGCCTTGCCCAGGGCCCGGACCCTGTAGAGATTGCTGTAGAATACAACCCAATCATCTATTTTGATCTCACGATCAATCATGTCTGTGATCATAGTTTAGCCCATGTAATCTTGTGGATGATCAAGAGGATCAGACCGATCTTGGTCGATGCAATGGAACAACAACCACACCCCAACCAGTCCTATGACAAATTCTGCAAGTTCAATCAGCATGTTGTCCCCCAGTCATAGGCGACTCGTGTATGGTCTGTTACCCTATAGTCTTTTAGGCTCAACTTACTGCGTCTAGGAATATCCCCACGCACAAATTCATATTTCACATACTGGCCCAGGGCTGAATCAATCTCCTTGACTGTGCAGTTGTGCCATGTCTTACCTAATGTGTATTTGACTTTGACCCATTTCACATTGTTCTCAGGAGCACCTGTGTATTGATTTTCAAATGAGTAGTAGTCACTGTGCCCACCCGACATGGATACGATACTCAACGGGCGGCACCAATCTTCAGGATCCACACGGTCATTGAGTTCCAGTAGTTGCAGTGAGATCACGATTCAACTCCGAAATGTTCT
>JAUKPQ010019426.1:0-10988 GCA_032273045.1 Chloridella minuta
CAAGTTGGCTGATCATCCCAGTGTAAATGGTAAGCACGCCACGGAGCATGAAACCACCAGGCGTTGATCAGGTGCAGCGCAGATGCCGAATCGACCTGTGCGGCTTGGGCTCGGAGTTGTGACCAACTCTCAAGCCGTTGAGCAAAAGTGGGAAGCCACATCGCTTTTTATGCTAGGTGTGTTATTGAATATTGAATGTTACCAGCAAGGCCGGTACTAGAAGTGGATGCAGTCCATGATACTACACTGGCTGATTCGCCCACAGCAAATGTTACACCCGGACCAGTTCCGTTGTCTATGCTGGAATCTTGCCCGGCTAATCCGGTGCCTGCTGCATCTGTGCCTGCTACAATAAAATATACACCAGTTTGAATATCAACACCTCTCACAATGGTGTAATTGATTTGTACCGCACGAATTTTGGTAGCATCAAATGTGGTTATAACTTGACCAGCAGTGTTGTTGGTCAAGGTCAGTGATTGTCCTGTTTCTCTTACATAGGTACCTTGCTTGATTTGGTCGGCACTTTCATACGCAAGATTAACTCCATCATTTATGTTGATTCGTGGATAGGTAGTAGCATAAACAGAAGTACGTTCAAACATGTCACCTATGCTGACATTTTGTTCACCAAGGAAGTTGATTACTGATGTGGCTGGACTTGTGGTTCCATTAAAGTGGTTGCCAACGTCATAGAACACATTGTAGCCTGAAGCATTGAGTCCGGTGTTGGCAGCAATCTTGATACCTTCAGCATAGATATTATCAAAGCTGTTACCTAAGATTCGGAATCCAGTTGGTCCACCATTCACGGGTGTTGGGTCACCCAACAGCACACCTTGATACAATATATTAAATTGACTTTCAGTTACTAAACACCCTTGAATTTCGTTGGCAGTGTTGAACGCCCAGGTGGCACCAGTAAAACTGCATCTACGGAATGTGATGTTGTTGCAGATTAAACTCAGAGTTGAATCGAATCTTACACACGCCATGTCGTCAGCATCAGTATCAAGGTCAGCTTGTACCAATGGGCCAGCAAAACTGACATCTGTAAATGTGCAGAAACTAGCGTCCTGGACCAGCATGACGTCTGTGACTGCGAGTGATTGGAAACCCAAGGAAGCAATTTCAATATTGGTAGGTGCTATGGCACCGTTGTTTCCAATGTTTACCCCAGTTTGCTGCAGGCTGTCACCAAACCGTGCCACGTATTCAGTAAGTGGGTTCGACGTGTCCAACTTAATAACACTAGAGTTTGCACCTTCGCCATAGAGTCTAGCATAAGGCGGAATCACAATCGATTCGGTAACCATGTAAACCCCGGCTGGGAAGAACAATGCTCGTCGAATTTGTGGGTTAATTTCTCTACAGAACAACTGATACAATGCGCGATTGATAGCATCAGTATCGTCAGTAACACCGTCGCCTACTGCACCAAAGTCTAAAACGCTGGCAAATTGATCTAACCAGTTTTGTAAACTCAAACTAACTGGACTACCTGATGTGGCTCCAGTTTGAACAGTGTATCCGGCAGCCGCACCTTGATAGGTATACGCTCCATTTACCAACAATAAATCTGAAAACTCTGTAAGAACTTCAGTATTGCCAACAACCGGAGCACCATCTTGAAGGGTGCCATTACCGATGTATAATCTGCGTTCGTCAATGGCCCAGCCTAATTCTGCACCGGCCAATTGCGGCAGATTTTCTGCTAGACCTTTACGGTTTGTGATGCGACTAACTTGTACAATTGCCATATGAATCCTGATTCTGTGCTGTATTTAGCGTGTGGCGTAGTACTGCTCAACTCGTTTCATCCACTCATTGGTCCAGTGTGCAAACTCGTCACCCTCAATCACATACTCAGTGTATATGGGCTTGCTTAGGCTGCCATCAGCTAGCACATCGGGCTGTTGAGCCATTAAAATAACACCGCAGTCAATGGTTGTGCCATGGGTTTCGTTGTGTGCTGCTGCATACGCTGCCAGCTGCACAAAATAATCATCAATCCATTCACGTTTCTTGGGCTTGTTGGTTTGTTTAAAATCCATGATAGCAGGCTTGTCTTTCCACACACCCAGACAGTCTGTGGTGCCAGCATATAACCCACTATAATAAACAGGAACTTCTGCGCCCCAAAATTCATTCACATGGCACAGGCCTTGCAGAATAACTTCTGCTGCCATGAACCATGAAGGGTGTGCAAAGGGATTGCCGGGCAAGGGCTTCATGTCATCATTCAGCATGTAGTGCTCAAGATAGGCATGCATTCGGGTGCCACGGTTGGCTGCTTCTGTGGTAATTTCTTGTGCTTTTTGTTCGCCCACTCGCTTGCGCCAGTTGGCTAACACTTGGCGCTTTTCTTCACTCTTGGTTCGGTCCAGGATTGTGGTCACGCTGGGCACCTTGCTACCGTCGGGCAAGCAGTAATGTCGTTTGCCGTCTATTGTTTCTCTATTGATGGGGGTGTAGTTGTATCGATTGACTATCATTAATTTAGGGTGTGTTCTTTGATGTAAGTTACAGGATTAAAGTTTTTTATCATGCGGCGTTGTAGATCCACAATTTGTTCAAATATATTTTGTTGTTCGCGCACAAAGTCTGTGGTGTAGTCCAGTGTGGTTGCAGGTGGCAACTCAACTTGGCTGGTTACTTCTGCACCATCTCGCTCAACCATGTGCAATCCGTGCTTGCGAGCCAGGTGTTGTATCTTGGTATTTTGTGTAATGCAATGCATAAACACTGAGTGGATACCGTGTGTTTTTCCCCAGGTCAACGCATGACTCATCAGTCGGTCAGCAATGCCTTGTGCTTGATGCTCTTGGTCCACACTCACAGCCAATTCCCACCCTGTGCCTTCGCGGGCTAGATGAACAAACCCCACTGTGCAATCGTTGATTGAGGCCGAAAATAAATGATGATCTGTTGGATGATACAACACCTGTAGAATTAGTCGGTCAATGGAGTCATCTTTGACTTGGTAGCAAAAACGTGTGTAACGATCTTGTGGTGTTAGATTTTTAAGATGTTGTGCATATGACGCCAGCACATCAACGGATTCATATTGTATTTTCATACTCTAAAACTTTCTCCACATCCGCAACGATCACGTTCGTTGGGATTGCGGAATTGAAATCCTTCATTGAGTCCTTGCCTTGTGTAGTCTACTTCAAGTCCTTGAAGATAGGCACAACTTTTGGGATCAACAAACAATTTGCAGTTGGCACAGTCGATGCAAATATCTTCAGGCTGTGCTGTATCTACATATTCTAACACATAAGCAAGGCCCGAGCAACCTGTGGTTTTTACACCAACACGAATACCAATACCATGTCCGCGACGCTGAATGGTTTGTGTTATTTTTCTAGCAGCATCATCAGTTAAGGAGATCATGCTTGCTACGGTAATCTTCTACAGCGGCCTTTATGGCGTCTTCAGCAAGGATGCTACAATGGATTTTGACTGGGGGCAGCGAGAGTTCTTGAGCAATCTCTGAATTTTTAAGAGCTGCGGCCTGGTCCAGGGTTTTGCCTTTAACCCACTCGGTAACAAGACTACTCGAGGCAATAGCACTACCGCATCCGTAGGTTTTGAATCTAGCATCTGTGATAATTCCGTTTTCTACTTTGATCTGAAGTTTCATTACATCACCACAAGCAGGTGCTCCTACCATGCCTGTTCCAACGTCCGCATCGTCTTTGGCAAAGTTGCCCACGTTGCGTGGATTTTCGTAATGATCAATAACTTGATTTGAATAAGCCATACTGGTTCCTTATATTGAGTATACTACCAATGGGCCGACTAGTCAACCAGTTTGATTACATTGGGCGTTTCATTGCTGACTTGGCAGCGGCTGCAACAATGTCTTGTGCCTGGGTCACTGGCATTGCAGTTGCACCAGTTTCAGCACCTTTGAATGTGATCACACCTGAATTGGGATCCAAGGGTTCTAACACGTTGCTTAATGGGGGTTGATCAATCAGCTCGCCTAGATTTTGAGCATTGACATTGATATCTAGGCTTTGCGCCAGACTAATAAATGCCGCTTGGCTGATTTGTTTTTGTGCGTTGGTATCACTGGCACGACCGTTTAGAAATGCCACCAGACCCGTTAGTGTAGCAGGATCTGGTGTGGCGATAGCAGATGAAGCAACTTCATCTATACGCATTATCTACGTGCTCGTCCAAGCGTAGCGGCAGGAGTTTCAGCACCCATGTCAGCACCAGCATCTGCAGCAGCAGCGTCTAGACCAGCATCGGCACCGAGTTCATCGGCAGCAGCCATGTCAGCATCAGCAGCACCTATGTCAGCACCAGCCATGGCAGCATCGGCTGCTCCAGGAATAGCACCACCGGGGGCAGCTTGACCAGTTACCACATTCAATGCAGCATCCAATTGTTGTTTGGCACCTTGCAAGTTGCCAACCAAACCGCTGAGTGCAGCCGTAGCATCTGTATTGAATTGTTGAGCTTGTTCCATGCCCACTTGATTCTTGATCGAATCAACCAGAGCTGGCAGTTCTTTAAATTGCAATTCTGTAACATCTTCCAACATACCTTGCATTTTGTCTACCATGTCTTGTGCAGCCAGAACAACTTGAGCTTGTTGAACTTCGCTTTCGTTTAAACGTTTCATTGCACGGCGTAAACGGCTTTCGGCAGCCATCATAGCGGCACCAGCTACAAGTTTTTGTTCTTCAGGATTGAGAGTTTGTCCAGCAGCAGATTTTTTAATTGCGGCATCAACCTTGGGATCTTTGACAGCAGTACCAGGTGCAGCAGGTTTAGCAGCACCAGCAACAGGTGCAGCGCCAGCAGGTGTAGGCGGTGCGATTGGCAAGTTGTCTTCTTTCAAGCGGCTGGATAGAGCTTGCTCCATCATTACCAGTTGCAAGTATTTTGGGTCACGCTCGCTGGTGTGGCGGGCAGTGGTGGCACGGTGCTCGCCCAATACTCCACGTACACGGGTCAGCATCTGTGTTGTTTGACCACGGGTAAGTTGGTCAAAACTAATACGTGAACCAAAGTAACTTTCGAATACTTTGGCGATTTGTTTTGATGGCTTAGGCGCCGATAGTTCTGTCAGTTTCATTGTTGAATCCTCTAATCTGTATGTATTTAGCCTGGTTTACACATTTCTCCAGTTCAGTACTTACCAAGTTGTACTGAGCTATTTTTGGCTGAATTTTTGTAGTTGTTATTTCGTAGAAATCTTCGCTACGACTTTGCCGCCCCACAGTGCTACGGCAGTATATGTCGGCGGCTAGTGTTTGTTTTTTACGGTCTAGAATCATGATCATGTTGCATAGCCCGTATTGATTTTGTATGTCTGCTGTACACCAGCTCATGGCCACACGTTTGTTACTGAAACGGCTTATTTCGCGATCCCAGGAATAAACTCTAGCACAGTCTGATTCAGTCACAATACGATACTTGCCAAACACAATTACAGCACCATCATCATCAGTTACTATAATATGATTGGCATGACGTTTAAGCTCACGTTCGGCCCAACGGTCAAGTTTTTGCTGTTGTTTTTGTATCATAAAGTCCGGATGTAATGCGTTGCTAACCAACCTATAGTGGCCAACAATACACCAATAATGCCTATGCCCCAGCTCAGCAGTTGATCAGTTCTTTTTTGAGTAGTTTTTTCCATCATGCCACGAAGGTCAGTTATGGTATCAGCTACGCTACTGATTTTTGTTTCCAAAGAGTCCAGTTTAAGTTCCAGTAACTTGTAGCGTTCTGCGCACAGTTCAACGTGGGCTTCCAGACTCTTTTTTTCGATTTCAGTAGTATCAGCCATTTTTAATTATTACTCCAGTGGTGTATTTACCGTAGAGAACCAAATGTTCTGATCGGCACCTGACGTGGCAATTGTGGGAGCCATTGACGGTTGCTCGGTAAGATTCAACATCATGGGCACACCTTCACAATCACTCTTGAGTCCTGCTAAGGGATCTGGATTGTCGTACATTTCAAACACACCCGGCGACTCTGATCTAAATTCAAACTCCCAGGCACCGTCCCGATGTTCGGGTATGGTTATGTCTTGTGGCTGAGTACGCAGGCCAATGATCTGCAACAGAGCTTCCCAGTTGCGTTGTTGATTTCGACTGTGATTCCAGTCTGCTTGATTGTGTACCATTTGTCCCACGCGATCACGGAATGGTATTTCGCTGGAACGAAAATGCCCAGTGACTCCGGTAAAACTACAATCAAAAAGTGTGCGGCATGTTATCTTCATTCTAGGAGTATTTAATGCCAAAAAGAAACCCCGGATTTTTTACGTCCGGGGTTGCTGTGGGTCTAAACTGATTACAGGTTAGTGAAGCTAGCTGTAGCAGACACGTTAGCAGTTGGAATGCCAATGTTCAAGCCACCAGTTGCATTAGCTGTTTGAGCAGCAGCAACCAGGGTAGCTGTAGTGTAAGCGCCACTTGGGTAGATAGCCAAGCTGATTGTACCAGCTGTTGCGCCAGCTTGGTAAATTGCGATTGTACCAAGTTGTTGAACAGATGTCAACACGTTGTTCAAGTAACCATTCACGTTACCAGCATTGGTAAGAGCAGCGTTAGCTGTCAAAGTGAAGAAGTCAAGTTTTGGACCTTGGATCTGAACTGGGCCTTGTGCTGCCACGTTGGCTGTTCCAGCGATAGAACCGTTTGCTACGTCCAGTGCAAATACTGGTTGTGTAGTACCATTTGTTTTTGTAAATACTGCCATGATAAATTTCCTTTAAAGTTAGTAGGATACAGGATCCCTGCACTTATTTAGTCTTTTGGCAAAAATCACGCCTCTTGAGGGTTGTTTCTCTGACGATTTTGAGCAGCAAAAGCATTGGGATCAAAGCGATTTACCGCCTTGGCATAGCCTGCAGGGGTGGCCATGACCCAGCCTTCTTGCCCAGGATGCTGTGTATCAGCTTGTTTTAGAATGTTCATTTTGAGATCATGCAACAACAAGAATGCACTGAATGCAGCAGCCAGGGCTGGTGTATTTGAGCTAGGGCTCTGCAGATATTCCACAATGTTACGGAACTTCTGCGGAGTTACCTTGGTCTGTAACCACTCACCAAACTCAGGCAATAGTGTAGCACCGTTGAGTGGGCTACCAACTTTGGTGTTGATAAAATCCACACACAGTTTGGCAAGATCTGTAATCTTGTGTGTTCGTAATTCAGCAGGATTAAACAAGGTGTTGATAGCAGCACCGTCTGTTCGCACCAGGTTGCGCAGTTGTTTTTCCAAGTTGCTGTCTGTTGCTATTGCAGTTGGAGTAGCAGGGCGTTCCAACATCAGGCCCGGCACAGGATTAAACGTTACACCTTTCAGTGGTTGGCGTGCATCACCTACATCACCATACATTGAGTGTATAGCAATACCAATTGTGCTGTTGCCAATACGTTGTCCTAGTGCAGATTTTGCAGGGATCTTGTACTCAATTGTGTTGGGACGGAACACATAGTTGCCCGCAATTTCAGGAGGAGTGTTCATGTACAGCAGGTCGCCCTTGACATAGCCACGGAAGTTGGGAGGCAATGCAGCTTCTAGTACAGGGAATAACTGTGCATACAAGTTGATCAATTCAGTTCTGTCTCCGGATCGCTTGCTTTGTATATCAGCCATCATTCTGGGGCTGGTAGCAAGGCCGTCATAACCCTTGGCTTCAAAGCCCGAGCCATCTGTCAACACAAACTCGCCTGTGTCAGGCTTGCGGCCAAATATCACAGCAGGCTTGCCGTCCCACTTGGCAGTGATAGTTTTAGGAGACTCTGTGGCCTGTTTTACAATTTCTAGCGCATCACTAATGCCTTGGGTACCACGACGGAACACTAGATCTTCCAGATGCTCAATGCCTTTGGCTCTGCCGCCAACACCAGCTTCTTCAGCTTCCACAAGAGCAACATAGCCACGATTTACAATTCTGTCACGCAGTCGTGCCAGGAAGTGTGTATCACTTTCGGCCACGGATGTTGGTTCTTGTAGTCCTTCACGGGCTAGATATTCACGGAAGTCTGTGAGCTTGGCGTCACGTTGTGGGTCAGTCGCTAGAGCAGCATATATTGATTCTACATTTTTTAGATTGTTACTGGTAGCAGTGGGCCCTAGCAATACTTGTGCCACATAGTCCGGATCTTGTCCGCCTTGGACCAGTTGATTTGTGGTTCGGCTAAACATGCCATTTGCACCTACTTTGAGTCCGGCTTGTTTGGCAATGCTGCTCATTAGCACATTGCGGTTCATGCCCTTGAAAGCTGATCCTTCTGACCCACCATAGTAGAATGTGCCCCAATCCAGGTTGGGAAAGAACATAAAGTCAGTTTGCACAAATCCTTTTTTGGGATTGCCACCAATGGGAGTTTTGAGATGTACTTCACCAGATTTGCGCACCCAGTCACGCGGATCAAGTCCTTGACTTGTAGCCCATTGTGTCAGCCCTGCTGCCACTTGTTCTTTGGTTGTTTCTCCAAGGTCCACTGCTAGGTCCAGGTCACCAGATGTAGGCTTACGACCGGTACTGCCCAACCAACGATCTTGGGGGAATTTTATACCTGTAACTTGCTCTACCCAGGCAATGGTAGCAGGGACGTCAGCTTGATTGATACGTTGTGTTAGTGGTTGGCCTTGGGTGTCTTTGAATACATTACCGCCTTCGTTTAATTGTGACCACGATTTCATTTGAGCCCCATCAATTCTTTAAACTGTTGCATTGCTTCATTAGGATTGGCTTGTGCTTGTGCTTGTGCCGCTGGCAAAGAGGCCATATCAGCCTTTAGGCTTTTTGCTAATTTTTGACCACCTGGAGGTATCGGTGCAGCAACAGGGGTAGTGGTAGTGTTTGATACAGTTCCGGATTTGGGATAAAATTTCAGCAGATGTTGTGCTGGCAATATTCCATTTTGTGCCAGAGTCAAAAACATCTTTGCTGTTGCTGCGGCATTGTTTGCAGGAGTAGGAGTTACTGTTGCTGCCCAGATGTCATTTATTGCCTTGGTTATAGTATCAGAGGTCATACTAGCGGCTTGCTGCGCTTCTCGATCATCAGTACTAACGTTGGTTGCTAGAGTATCATATGTTGCATTACCGTAGGAGTTGGCGGTGATCATTTTGTTGACCATTGCTATCAATTGAGTTTTTAATTTGTTATTGTCGGCCGAATCAATTTGCGTTAGATTTGCTGCTCCCGAATTTTGTAACTGAGCCTGCACCATT
This sequence comes from Chloridella minuta, assembly GCA_032273045.1. Taxonomy (NCBI): domain Eukaryota; class Xanthophyceae; order Mischococcales; family Pleurochloridaceae; genus Chloridella; species Chloridella minuta. Next base: position 9,222 of record JAUKPQ010019426.1, read on the forward strand.
TGTGCCCAGGCTTTTTGTATTTGTGTGGCCAATGGTTGTGCTTGTTGCTGTGTGTACTGCCCCGCAGCGTCAGCACGGTTACCGCTCGAGGTTGCTGCTGGTCTATCATCAGGCATGCCAGTTGCTTTTGTAATTGCTTGGCTAGCAATTTTACTACCAATATTCTTTGCCAGGGCGGCTGCACCACCAGCAATGCCACCAAGGCTTGCTTCTGTTACTTTACGGCGAGTTAATTCATGAATCTGCATGTGTTTTCCTAACTGATCTGGAAAACTTCCCAGCATCTTTTGTTCTTATTGCATTGAGTAATTTTCTTGTGAGATTGTCGGCTTGATCAGCACCGAACTCTGTTTCTATTTGCTCAATCAGTCTTATGGCGCTGGCAATAATGCTGTCGGCTCGAGTTTCAATGATTAAACGGCGATCACGTTGTACATACAGCGTGTCTAGTTCTTCCAGTATACTTCGGGTCTTTTTTTGCATATTCACGGGCCTTTGGATTATTTAGCGATTTCTATTAGACAATAAATATCTATAATAAGGAATACCCATGAGCAGCAGCATAAACCCCAACAACATAGACGGTAACTTTCCAGTTGCCGGAGTGCCCAATAATACCCAAGGCTTTAGAGACAACTTTACCAATATCAAAACCAACTTCTCCACAGCAGAGACCGAAATTACTGATCTCGAGAGCAAGGGCATTTTTAAAAGCGCATTGACTGGGACCACGCTGGACAACAACATGGCGGACAACTTGATCTATGCCGCTGCCATTAGAGACTTTAGCCTGGTAGCTGTTCAACTTACTGCCACCAGTGGCACTATCACAGTGGACTACAGTGCAGGTCATTATCAAACTATCAGCACCACAGGATCAATCAGCTTGGATTTCACAAACTGGCCCGCATCAGGTGCAGAAGGCATGATTAGATTGCGTATTTCTATTACCAGCACAGCCCACACACTAACACTGCCTGTGGCGGTGACCCAGGGCACCACTGGATTACAAGGATATGCTGCTAATGTGATTACCTTTGCTGCTACTGGCACATATGAGTTTGGGTTCTCAACTATGGATTCGGGAACCACAATTACCATATTTGATCTGAATCGTCCTCTTCTCGGCAGCACTGAATCTGCTGTGGGGTACAGTACTGGTACCGGTGGTGCGGTGACACAAGGCACAGACAAATCAACTGGGGTCACTCTAAACAAACGTTGCGGACAAATTACCATGAATTCAGCATCGTTGTCCGCAGCAGCAGAAGTCAGTTTTACACTGACCAACAGTGTGATTGCAGCCACAGACGTGGTCATGGTCAGCATTGCGTCGGGTGCCACAGCAGGTGCTTATAGTGTTCAATGTGATGCCACTGCTGCTGGTTCATGCAGAATCAGCGTGGGCAACAGAAGTGCAGGTTCACTTGGCGAAGCCATTGTATTGAACTTTGTTGTTATCAAATCTGTTGCTGCTTAACTGGCTTTGATCTGTCCCAGCAACTGCTTGAGTTTGTTGCTTTGAACATCTGCTGTGACTTTGCCACTCAAGGGATCATGACCGTCTCGGGGCCGGGGTTTTTCCCAGGGCTGTGAAGTACTGCCGCTGTCAGCAGGCGCGACTTGACTACGGGCCTTGATTGAATCCATGATTGAACTTTGTGGTTTGTTGTGGCCGTTTTCGTCCCCACCTTCATCAGTAATGCGCATTGTTTCAATGTTGTACTCCAAATCAATTTTTTGACCAACGCCGGTCGAGCTTCGAGA